>JANHGN010019816.1:3918-18207 GCA_024605025.1 Megaceryle maxima | reverse complement strand
ACATGAGGAGGAACTTCTTTACTGTAAGGGTCACAGAGCACTGGAACAGGCTCCCCAGAGAGGTTGTGGAGTCTCCTGTGCTAGATTGTATGATCCTGCTCTGGCAGTGGGGTTGGACTTGAAGATCTCCAAGGTCCCTTCCAACTCCTGACACCCTGTGATACCTGTGATACTCTTTTTTTTTTTTTTTTTTTCTTTAATTGGCCATAAATTAAATTAATCTTCTCCAAGTTAAGTCTGGTTTGCTTATGATCGTGACTGTCAAGTGATCTCCCTGTCTTTATCTCTACCCATGAGCCTTTTCACCTTGTTTTCTCCTCCTGTCATGTGAGGAAGGGGAGTGGCAGAGTGGCTGGGTGGGTATCTGGCAGCCTGCCAATTCCAACCACAGTATTAATTAACACATGCA
The DNA here is from genome assembly GCA_024605025.1 of Megaceryle maxima. NCBI lineage: Eukaryota > Metazoa > Chordata > Aves > Coraciiformes > Cerylidae > Megaceryle > Megaceryle maxima. Next base: position 17,798 of record JANHGN010019816.1, on the reverse strand, counting down.
AAGTGACTCATTGCGCAGGCAAAGAAGAAGAACAAAGTACTCATTTCTCAGGGCTGCCCAGTGTCTGGAAACCTTAGAGAAGCAGCATCCAGTCATGTTAGAAATCTGGCAATCCTGACAAAAACGTGATGATGGTATAAAAATCTCAGAAAAACACAGCAAATTATAACAAGAAATTATAGAGTTGGTCAGTCTGTACCAAATATTAAACAAGATAACATAAGAATTGATTTACAAGAGAAAGTGATGTGTAGTGTCATTCTCAGTCATGGACATGGGAACCACCAGCACTGTGTACTGCCTTTCTCTTCCCCTCATGACATTCACAGCTGGAGTCAGCCCTGTCCACAGGGACACCCACCCTGAGTCAAGGCTGGGCAGGGCTCCCTCAGGAGAGCAGAGAACAGGCTGTCAAGGTCTGGGTGCTCTGGGCTACCCACAGGAGCCCCGGAATGCAGCATCCATGTATCACTGTGCATTAGTGCAGCCCTCCCTCTGTTTGTGCTCAGGGAGTACACCAGACACAGTCCACGCGTCCCTGATAGCACAGAGTATGAATGTTTGCAGAAGGTGCTTTCTTGGACCTTACAGATTTGCTTATTCAAGTGATAACTTTATTTTTATATAGTTTGTGGAAGTCCTGGGCTTGGTCCAAGTCACACTTGGTGTTTTTCCAGCAGGCGGGATTGCTGCTGTAGTTTTATTTTCATTGTAGTCATGGGTATGGTCGGGGTTTGCTTTTCCCTAACTTTCTGTTTGTACAGCTGCAATCAGAACATTAATGAGCTCCTTGAAAAGCTGCAGTTAGGTAGTGACATTCACTTCATGATTCTGCAGAGTGTGTTCTCAGATTCAGCCACTACAGGACATATGTTTAAAAAAATACCTGAGCGTACAATGACCAAATCATTACAAATGACAGCATCATTCCAAACAGACAAATGACAGAATGATTAAGCTTTATGAAGTCACTGTGTTTAGGAGAAAAGAGTTGAAAACAGTAACACAAAACTGTAGGTGCTGAATCTGTGTAGTTCAGGTCAAATGCCAACAAACCTTAGAGCCATCCAGAGATGTTGTTGTGCTTACTGAAGTTAATGAAAAGATTCTCACACATTTCAGTATGAGCTGGATCAGACTCAGCCATCTCAAAGTTGACAGACAACACAAAGTGCAAAATAATGAATTCACAGTATACTTTCCTGTACCTTTTTTTTTAATGCACCATGCTTTGAAATCTGTAATTATTCCTTCTTTTTTTCAGTCATTTGAGCAGCTGAGTACACAACAGCTAGTATAATATTATTTGGATGTCTGGTTGCTTTATAACTAACACTCAAGATCAGTACAACTCCAACATTCTGATGATCATGCCCTCTCTGCAAACATGTCTGAAATCAGTTTCCTTTCTCCTAATGTAATCTACTCTGGCAAACAACAAGGCAAACAAAGAAGGAGTTAAAGATTCTTGAAATATTGCTTAAGAATTTAGTTAAGTCATCTGATAGCTATTGTCATATATAAAGGAAGAGATAAATATGTACACAATGTCTAGGGCAAGACAACCATCCTTGAAGTTGTCAAAATGATTAATTAGGTAACTCTTAATCAAGAGCTGGCTGTCCTTGAAGAAGACATAGCCTGGAAAATATATAAACCATAGATTAGAGATTATCTTGTTTTTAGGTAGTTTTGTACTGCCAGCTAAACGATGATTAGTGCTATGATTAGTACTATCTTTAGGTGAACTAGCCTCATTATGTTACTAAAAATCATACCCACAGGGCAAGAGATCCTGGTCCAGGTGAAAACCCATCCTCATGGAGCATGTGTAGCACGAATAGGTGATTGTGTAATCCTGTGTCAATTACTGATCAATCAGTGTTAGTGGGAAGCTCTTGGAAACGTACCAGTTGATAACTTCATGTATGAAAGGAACTCTAGGAAGTACCAAAGTGTGCTAGCTGTGTGGTACCTTGCACCCAACCTTCGAAACTTTGTAATAAAATAATACCTAGTTTCACTGTGAGATTGGCTCATTGCACATCATGTAAATTATTCTGATTTTGGGATAACTCCAACGCAACGTTGAAAAGAAAACAACAGTAAATCCAAGAATTCACAAGTCTGTAGGATGTCCCAGTGAGAGCTATTCATGCAATCGCAGTTTGTTCTTCCTTGTGCGTGTTATGATATCATATTTAATTGTTGTGATATCATATTTAATTGTAAATGCATTACAAGCTATTCCAACTTCAGTAACAGAATGGGTGACACTGGGACAAATCTGGAGTTTGTAAGGGTAGAGACTGTAGGCTGCCTCATTTAAAGACATAAGTAGACATGCAGTGAGTAAGCCAGGGAAAAGCAGGATGGCAAGTGGTTAAGATGAGTGCTTTTCTGAGTGACTGAATCCTATCCTTCCCTCAGCTATGGACTGCTTCTTTTTTTTTTCTTTTACATTTAACCTGATGTCTTGGCCAACAAGTGAACCCCATGCTTTAAAAACTCAGGGCCCTGATTTTTTTTGAAGAGTAGAAATTGGCATATATTTAGTATTGATAATCTTGGCTTTAACTTCTTTGCGTCTAGAATGAGAATAATGATAGCACACAATGTAGCAGTCACTTTGTGGAGATAACAGTAATAATAGTTTTGAATTACTTACCTTATTCCTAAAACCTCTGTAAAGAAAACGAGATTTCTTTTTAATCCAAATCACTGGATGAGGTGAGAAACTACAGAAAAAATGGCAGTACAGTTTCATATTATTAGACATTCACAAACTCTGTGCATTAAGTGATTAATTAAAATTGCACAGGGATCCTCAGTTCTATCATCCTTTAGGTTCTAAACATGAGTTTAAAATATTTTCTTTATTTTAATGCACCAATTTTGAACTTATTTTTAAAAATTTAACTTTCATTCCCAGTGCCCCCTTATGCACTTGAACTTCTGTAAAAGCAGATAGCAATCATAAGATGCTATGCTAGGAAGAGAAAAGTCACAAGTTTGGAAGTTGTTTTCTGTGACCAAGATATATACACCAGTTATAAGTCTCCTTTTTTCCAGTTTCTTTTGTTTGCTGCTCTTCTGCCATTCATACAATTAATCTTCTACTTCTCATTCCCAGCTTCCAAAGTTCCTTGATGAACTTACATGCAGCAGTATTCTGTTATGCTGCATTACAGAAAAAGTCATGCTTCATTTCCAGAGCTGAAAATATTTGAGATTTAAAATGCAGTCAAGCTTTGGCAAGCATAACAAATGGTGCTTTCCCAACTCTAACGAACTCTGTGTCAGGTTCTTCTCTCACTTAGTCATGTTTTTCAATGAATTCAACTCTAATGGGCATTAAGCATCTAAAATTTTAAAAATAAGATACTGAAAACCAAGTATGACCGTTAAAAATGCTGTATAATCTTAATATCTAATGCTAGCAGCCATGCATGAAGCCACAAAAGATGGCACAAGGGGCTGAAGGAGCTCTTCCTGTTAGATTCCATAACAGCGGAGGATGCAGGCTCCTGCTAAGCTTCTGTTCCCACAACATGCTGGAGGGAGCTTTCCTTACCTGCACAATTATTGATCTGCTGATATGCTTGCACCTATCTTCCCACCTGTCATGTTGCACCAGAAGCATCTGAAAGGCTTCACTCTGCGGGAGACAGGTAGTGAAATTTTACAGAAGCAGCCTTTGCTTTAGACTTCCTTTGGGAGTAATAAGTCATGAAACTGTAATGTTATTTCTAACATAATGGGTCTCAAAATATTCTTGACAAAGCAACAGTTTTACATAATATTGCTACTCCCTTCATCCTGATCAGATAGCCAAAAATGGTGGAGTTGTTTGCTACTCTGTCTAGAAGCAAAAGTGGCTGGCAGTGTGTTTCTCTGTTATTATTATTTTTTTAATTAATTTTCAAACATGTATCAAGCTCCCTATCTTTGCACTGAGGAAGAGGAAATAAATAAAAATAGATTATTAATTCATTTTTAGCTTTCCTTCAAGTCTAAACACACCCCTAAAAGCTCATTCATTTGTCTCTAGCTGAGGTCATGCCTTAGAGCTAGGATTAATCTTTGGTCTCCATCACGTTCATTGTTCCACTATACTCCTCCTTCTCTTGAATGACCTCCGTTCCACCAATATGTCTTCTATTAATAGCATGTAGATGAAGCCCTTCTGTTTCATGCAGTCAAATTTTTGCATTCCAATAACTAAAACAGATGACAGACATCCTGGTTTTGACTGAGAGTTGACAGAGATGAATCTGGCACATCATATGAACTAGCATAAGCTACCTAATAAGTTTCAAAATTTGATGTGCCAGGCCTGCATTTATCTTCTGGTAAATGTAGAAATTGCAACACTAAAAATAAACTTTGCTAGCATGGAGATTTCATTTTTCTCACAGACATTTGGTCACAAAGACACCTCAGATCCCTAATAGCTAATTACCCTTAAGTTGCAGTATCACAGAACTAATCATTTTTAAAAGCCAGTCAAGTAAATAAAATTAATTTTCCAGAGTAATTAGGCAAGCAGCTATGACTGAGATGAGAGATTCAATTAGTAATTGAATTATGCAGACCTTGTTTATGCTGATATGATAAACATTCCTATCATGACAACTTCAAGTGTAAATGTTTCCTTTCAGCCAGGCAAATAAACAAATCTATTTCTGAGCAATTATTATCACACTTCAGGTAGTGAATGTTGTGAGCCATACTGTTGCATGCTACGTGACTGTCTGCTAGAGATGTGGAATCAGCTTTTAGAAATGCTCTGCCTGAGGTGCTGTTTGTTTTTGAAATCATTTAAGTAGTAATAAATAGCAAGATCAGGATTTTCTTTTGGTTTGGTTTGTTGGTTTGTTTTTTTTCTGTAGATACTCCAGAAGGCAAAATAGTGTCAGAAGACATCCCCTTTTACTCTGCCTGTGAAATGGTTACAGTCCCAATATTTGCTATCCCTTGAGAAAGTTAGCTCTGCTCTCACAGCACAGAAGGGAGCACCCCTTATAGTGCCCCTTCTGCAAGCACAGAAGGATACAGAACAGAAAGAAAAAAAAACATGTCCTTTTCAAGCGTAACAGTGCAAACATTTTCTTGGATGTTGAAAAATTTGGACAGCCTTTGCACAGTTCATCTCAGTTATTTTAGGCTCCTAACTAAACTGCCTAATTTGTTGCTTAGGGTATTTGCAGCAAGTGATGAGATACCTTTAAAGAGCAGTTCAGCCAAGCCAACTGCAAAAGCCTATCTCTATTCATTGATTAAAAAAGGTTTGTTGGACTGTACAATTAAGGGAACAAAGTTTTTGGAACATGTTTAGGATTTCCAGAGGTGTTATAGGGATGATGGAACATCATATTGTACACAAGGACAAGTGCCTTGCAAGTACAGTCAGCCCACAGATAATAAGACCACATCTCTGCTTGTTACTATTTTGCATAGCAGTAATTTTCCAGGGATACAGAAAAGCCTATTCTTCATTCTGTACCAATTTTACAAACAAATAATATATTATTTTATATTGTATTAATGATATTAATAATCTGTAAAGCAGATTGACTGCAACTATGCTACTGTACATTATTTCATCTAGTCTCAGTGTTAAGCATTATTCTTCTAGATGATGCAACTCTGCATGTGTTACAGTACTTTTCATATCAAATCATATACAAAGAAACAGATGCAGGTAGAATACTTACATGTTGCTTTAAACTAAAGACAGAAAGTGCTGTGTTACGTTAGTTATCTCAACTATACTCCAGCATCTTGCATTGTACTGAACATTTAGAAAGTGGCTTGGTACTTTCTCACCATCTGTGCAGGGCCATATGCACCTCTGGTACAAGAAGGTTCGACTCCAGTTGCTTCATAAGCATTCCATTCAGTTGCCTTCAAAATAGCAAATGAGTCAAAGAATTTCAAAAGGTGAAGAGGCCACCAGCAGAGCATGAACACATATTATCTTATACCCCTATCATATATGATAACTTGAGTATTTTACACAATACAGTCATGATGCTCCAAAGACTAAAAAGTCTTTGTCTGTAGTTGCTCTCCAATATAATCTTGGACACCACAATATCTCCCGCTATTTTAAGGGACACATGGAAGTGCTGAGGTACTTACAGTGTAAATGTACTTACAGTGTAAATGGAGTCTTCTCTAGTCTGAACTTTGTATTATTTTCCCTCTGTGGACTGTGCGACACAGAAAACTCTTGCATACTTGGCAGATTTGCTTGTTGTTCACCATGCCTCTCTTGGGAAGCCTAAAGCCTTAACCACTGTAGTATCTAAGAAATTATAAGAAATAGTAGGCAACGTAGTAGTTACAGTAAATCAATGCATGTACACAGGACATCACATCAACCTTAGTGTGAAACAAGAAGACTAGGCCACAAGCTAAAACTTTCTGCAATGTCTTTATACAGAAGAACATAAAGAGAACACATAGGCTCATCTAAAGAGCAGTAGGGAGATGGACAAATTAACCAGTGACTCACACAGGACTGCTCTGTGACAGTGGCCATTGTCAATGAACATGCTGGAAGGGTAAGGGCAAGGCAGAATTGATTGCCCCGTCCTTTCCAGCATATTGACAGATATGAGTGTGTATAATATAACCATCTCATCTGCCATCCAGTTTTGTGTCTCTTCTTGGGGAATGAAATTAGGCAACAAGCTGTCAAAAATCACCATGGCTCAGAAACAGCTCCAAGAAAATATGACTACATATAGAAACAGGAATAGATATGGTAATGCAAAAATGAAGTTAAACTCCTCTTCATTTTTTGAATCTGTTGCTCATCTGAATCAAGTAAGGCCCATGGTGTCTGAAAGAGGCTGTAATAAAATCTGCTGAAATAAGTCCTGAAAAATGTTAGGTGGATTTCACCTAGCTCCCAAAAGAGACAAATCTTCATCACAAAATCACTGCTGCTTCTGCCACTAGCCAGCATCTGTGCTGGCAATTTCAACAGAAGAGCTGAAAGCACTTCCAGAGGACACAGAATGAAATCTTTACTGCTTCTTAGGGACTGTCATTTGGGACACACATGGAGGCACACTCACAGGAGCAAAGAGCAGCAAGCACCTGCATTTACAGTCTGAGAGCCTCCAGCTCCCCCCTCAGTCCAATTTGTGGCCACTTATCTATCCTTACACGCCTTTCATCACTCAGTTACTTGAGCAGTGTGTGTGTGTCTGTGTGTGCATGTCTAATATTTTATGATGTATCAAAGTGTTCCTTCCTTTCTTTGAAATGGATAAAGAACTGAGGTGAACATGCTAAATGCCTAACCAGCACATATAAGAAAGTTCTTCTCACTCCCACCACAGTCACTGGGCACAAAGCCAGTTTCTTGAGGCTTGTTTCAGGAATGGTTGACTTTCACCTGAGCTGAGCAGAGGTATACAACTGCCAGGCCTCTTGATGTAATAATTTTTATAGGTTTGATATTTTGCATGTTTGTTTTGGGTTGTTGGGGTTTTGGTTTTTTGGGGTTTTTTGTTTGTTTGTTTGTTTTGTTTTGTTTTGAAGAAAGAACAATGCAGAATATAAATTACTTAATATATTCTAGGTACGTAGGCAGGAACAACATCGCTTAAATATGACAATACCAAGTATGTAATACTGTCATTATTTGTTATCAGTGTTTTGTACAGCCAATCCTTTTGAGACTTCATTTAGGATGACTATAGCCAGTTTAATCATCCAGAAAATTGGTATTTTTTCCCTTACTAGGAATATTCTAGTGATCACAAATTCAAGTGATTGAATGTACCAAAGAGAAAGTAATAAACTGTTGTCCTCAGAAATAACTGGAGATGGACTTGTATAGGCTGTATCTGAAAAGCAATCTTTGCCAAGGTTAATCCTGAGCAGCTCAGAGTATTTGTTATTCAAACTAGGTATTACTAGTTCTTACTTACCATAAAAGTTTAAATGATCCCACATGATGGAACAAAATATGGATATACAAGTACAGTGTATAATAATTACAGAACAAAAAAGTTCTGTAAGTGCTTAGATAATTTACTAGATTTATCATATATCTTAATGTTCCCATGGAAAAAAAGAATAGCATTGTGATGCAAGAATTAGAGAAATGATTCCTAATTTGCCACGTTTCAGCTACTTGTCAGTGTAAAAATCCTACAGAGACTTAGATCAGCACCAACTTTCAGCTCTCATGCAAAATGGCTCCAATGTTTCCTATTGTAAAAGTATCATTGCAAAATAAATTTTACTGAGGTTTGGTACAAAGGTGCACAGTGTCACTATCTTTGTGCTGTTCTCCATCTTTTAATCTGTTTACTTTATTTTGACCACCATGTTTCAAAAATAGTCTGCTTTAAAAATATAAGGAATGTTTTGCATACAATCCTGAAAAAACCCACAGTTTGTGAATTAGATGTATTTATTCCAGTAATTCTACAAGCCTTTGTCCTCACAGGAATAATATTAAGCATTATCATATCATTATCAAAAAAGTCTTAAAACTTGTCCTGGAGCTAACAAATCATGTGATAAGTTTATAATATTTCTTTTTATCAATGTCCTCATGTTTATTTTATGAGATCAACCTTGTGTTCTCAACGCCAGGTTTCATTTTCACAGGTGCTTGTGAAGTATACAGTTGCCAGCAGTTAAATATTTAGTAAGAAATGTCAAGGCTACAGTGCTAAATGCTGCCACCTGTTACCACCATATTAATATTTCTTCAGGAAAAAAAATCAAAATTTTAATTAGATATCTTCCTTTTATCAAGGCCTTATCTTGGAGATCTTAAAGTTACAGTAGCATTTGAGTTAATTTATTTTTTAATCTGCAGTTTAAAATGATAATTGAGGCAGTTATCTCACTGAAGGTCTGCATTCACATCACAGAAATCATCAGAGCTGACAGTTGCAGTTCAGCCCAGACTCGAGATCAAAGCAACTTACAAGCTCCTCATCATGACTGAAGTACATTGGCAAAACAATGTGGAAAACCCTGTACCTGTACAGACTTTCATACCTCGAGCCACTACAATTGGGGTCAAATTGGTAACGCTTCATAGCTTGCTTTAAAAGCTAACAGGGAAAATAATACTGTATTTATCAATGTTGTAACAGCTACATCTTTCAATAGAAACTGTTATCTCCAGAACAGGTGTGTTTGTGTGTACCCCTAGTGAACTCACAAGTCTGTAGCAGAAAAAAGGGAGAAGCAAGACACAGTAAGTATATTAGTTTGTGGTAAGACTCTCTACTATTGCTCAGCTTATTCAAAGCTAGCCCTTCTACACAACAGAAGTGAATACAGTGGAAAAATAATGTATATACATCTGTGTGTGCAGCCTGCTCTGACTCAGGAAGCTCTGCAGGCATCTTTGGTTGTTTTCTTGCATATGAAGAAAACAAAATTACTGTTAGTTTTTAGCAGCTACTGCAGCACTAGCTGCCTGTCTGTCTTCCTTCAGACAAGATGCCTGATCTTTTGGTTTAGTTTACTGAGTTGGCACATGATTTACAGGTGTACATTTTGTTCCTTACTTTGTGCTGCATGAGAGAGTTCTCAAAGCACTGGGACAAAAGGATAGCACCGTGTCCTCAGAGGAAGCACAGCTCTACTTCTGAGAAAGTTTCTACATACTTGCCATTAAGCATGTGAGGCAGATAACCACAGCAGTATTTCTTCATACACCACACCTTTTTCATTTTGATCATGTGGCAGGTTTCCATCTTGGCCATCCAGGTTGAAGGGGAGGTCATGCTGTACTACCACAGGCTTTAAGAATTAGCAGTTCATGTACAGCCATTAATTCTAAATCCGTATTTGTGAAGTTTTACAGAGGCTTTATCAAGGTATGAGGCTAAGATGAGAAAACTTCTTGTTTTCTTCCTTAGCTATGAGCAACCTGGTTCTCTGACTTCAAACTATATTGAAACCTTGGGGAAAGGGTCTGTGTTGTCCAAAACCAGAGATGCTACAGGCATGCATTGGACAGCACCTCATTCTGGTAATAAGTCCCACAAAGTCAGAAAAAGACCATCATCTTTTTAACTCTGCCTACTCTACTCCTATAATCTTTTTTCAGACTAGCACAGCTCATACATAGCTGTATGTGCATGGAGCCTGTTGTATTCCAGATGCATTAGAGCTGCTGTGCACATGCACATTGAACTTCAATACCTGTGCTGCAAAATCAATGTTGAGAAGGTGTCTTACTTCCAGTGCATGTGCAAATCAGTTGTACAGCAGGCCCTATATGCTATAAACCTCTCACGTTGTGCCTATACGCTATAGCACAAGTAAGCGCTTGAGAAGTGGCTGTGTGTCCTGGATTTGTGAACATGCAGGCATTCAGATACGTAGGAATCCTTGGGGGGGGGGAAAAACAAAACAACAACAAAAAAGCAGTAGTTCAGAGGGTGATTTATAAAAGCAGCAGCTTACTGCTAAAATGGGTACAGTAAGAGTGTGCACACCTGGCATAGCAGTGTTGCACATTAGCTTTCCAATGTGGTCACGATGCCAGTTCAGTCATAATGCCAGACCACGGTGTAACTGGGGTGTGATGACCCATTACAAATAAACTGATTTAGGTTCTTAGTTTATTTCAGAGAGCTTGGAAACTATTTAGAAAGAGTAGAAGCTAAATGGTGAATAGAAAGTCTGAAGGAATATACTGGACTGGAAACCCATGTCAGAAAAGACAAGCATTGATGTACTAGTCTTATACTGTTATCTCTGTTTTCTCTGGGTGGGGTTCTCCACTCTGTGCCAAATTGGCCTGCACTTTACATGTACGAAATGCCTTTTCAGCTGTGTGTTTTCTGACTGGCTGAGTATTCAATGGAGTGAAGCAGAAGACTCAAGAAAGTTAACTACTCTTGTTCTTGTATCCAATATTTCTTTCTTGTCTCCTTGAAAATTGTTAGTTTATAAGACTGCAAAATTCTATCCAAAAGCAAGAATAGTTACCAATGGATTTCCCAAGTACTGCAACATACAGAGAAATAAGAACTGTCAAAGCAAGCCAAGACAAACAGTAGTAGAAGCCCAGAGACACATAAATCTTGGACTGAGTCAAAACCACCCAGAGGTTTTATATAACTAAAAATTTGGAATTTCATTTTAAAATAGCCTGTTAAATAGAAAATATTGCAATACAGTAGATGAAAGTGTATCCACAGAGGGAGTCAATCTGCTCATGTATAAGAAAATGAGAGTAAAAATGGGACCCCAATATACTCTAAAGAGGATCAAAGAATAATATATTCCTTAAGGCAAGAAACCTGAGTGTGGGTTAGCTTAAGAATGCTGTAACAAACAGAAAAAAAAGTCTGAGCTTTCATATAGGCTCAGACACCAGCCTTTCATCTGCTGCCCAGTCGCTCTGTGTTTTCCATCTATGGCATAGTAGTTGTTATCCTGTAACAGGACTGGATGTTTGGCTACACAGGAAATAAATTCAATCACTACATAACAGATAATTTGGTTTTAGGCACAACTCTGCCAGTAACTCTTGCTCACATTTGTTAAAATTTCATTTCACGTGCCTCACACAGTCGTGTCCATACAAGGTGTTGGCCAATAAAGGCAACAGGAAGTTTGCCATGACTTCAAAAAAGTCAGGATTTCCCCCATATTTGTCACATGATAGTATATTTGGAACAATAGCAAAAAAAAAAAAAAAAAAAAGAAGAAGTTTAAAACTCATTTCTTCTTCCGTGCAAAGAGTATTAGGTAAGTAGTCAGTGGTGAGTCCAGCACAAATTTTCCTTATACAAGCCACACCTTTTTGCTTAGTTTACTTTCTAAAATACATATACTCCTCAATGTTACTCAAGTGAGTAGCAGATTATCAACTGACAGTCTCATGAGTGGGCAGATTAAGACTATGTGCTTGAAAATCCTGCTCCACTGAAATTAATGGGAAAACTTCCGTGGATGTTGCATAGCACCATGATTTTGTGCTCCCTCAGAGGCAGATGCAAAACATACTGTGACTGTTGACAGTCAGTCAGTGATTGACAGCCAGCAGTGACTGTTGACAGGAAAATAGTCAGACTTTTTATTACCTTCAGCAAATATTTACATTCTAAAAATGTGGAGAGAGCCATTATACTTTTCATTAGGAATCCAGAATTGGTATTTTCCTTAATAGACAGGTCAATCTAATGGTCCCTTTATTTTACAGTGCATAGTACTATATACTTGGAGAAAAAAGGTTAGAAAAAAACAGGAGTACTACATAACAGGGGTTTTTTTCATGGTATGTCCTAGATATCCTGTTTATTTGCAATAAAAAGACTTCCAGATGTCTTGGTTTCAACTAGACAATTGTGTTTAATGTTAATCATACAGAATTTTAGAAAATATAATTTTAATGGACTCATAGGGCTGTTGGTTTGAAGGGATTTATGGAGGTTAACTGGTCCATCCTCCCCCTCAGAGCAGGACTATAGCAAACATTAAATCAGGTCAGTTAGATGTTTTTCTAGTCAGGACTGGCAAACCTGCTAGGACAGAGATTCCAGAGTCTCTCTGGGTGACCAGATTCTCTGTTGAACCACTCTCCGAGACAAAGCTATTCCTAATGTCCAAATAGAACCTCCCAACTGTCATTTTGTGACTCTCACCCCTTGTCAAGCTATCTGTCACTACTGAGAAGACTTCAAATCTGTTGTCTGTTCTACAAGCAGTTGTAGGCTGGTATCAGATCACCTTTGAGACTCCTGTTCTCCACTTTATGAGGTTATTATTGGCCCAATCATCAAGTTTCCAAATGTTTTTCTGGACTGAAGCTCTACTATTTGGCAGGACATGCACTACCCAATTTAGCTGATTGTTAGCAGTTTTCCTTACATTTAGTAATTCTAGTTGTATATTTTTCTATATTTGACATTGTGCGTCATGAAAGGGAAGTTGGAGCTTTTCCCAAAACATTTTAGTGTGGGAATGCCAAACAACCATGCCAAATAATCAATAATATGAATAGCAAGTAGCCTTGTTGGAAAAATCTAGTGTGGCTTTTAAGACACTAACATCTCCATTGCTGCTATCATTTTTCTGTAGAACCCCAAGCCAACAGCAAAATCAGTACATAGGTCATGTTGCCATGTTAGGCTAAGTTTGAGATAGAGCCAATGCCATCACACAGATGTGGATAGGAACCAGTCATATACTCCCTCTGTGAGCTGAGCTGTAAGTCCCTTGATTGTAAGACTAGCATGTAAGAAGTGAAAAGTAGTGAAAAGTAGTGAAAAGTAGTGAAAAGTAGTGAGAAGTAGTGAGAAGTGGTGAAAAGTGGAAAGTGAAAATGGAAAAGTGAAAAGAGTAAAGTGAAGCAAATAGGCAGAGGTGTTGTTTTCATGGATGATCAGAAATGGATGATCATCTAAGGCACAAGAGAAGATACTTCAGGCTAACAAAGACTCTTAACAGAAAATGCTGGACTGTGCAATAGCAAACCTGATGATATTGATATGTTTTCTGAGCAAACCAGCAACATTTCCACGTCAGTTTTTTGCCTCTAAAATTGAATATTACTTACTAGTACTTCAAGGATATATTGGAAGAATAGTCAGTTGTTAAGTAAGTAGTGTGAAGAAAAGCATTAGTAATAGCAGTGGTATGTAACCACATCATCACGGGCACTTGTCTTATGTTCAGGTGTGACCTTTATCATTTATACACCTATGTGTAATCAGCCTGCCAGAGCCCCTTTAGTAACTGTGTCATCTTACACAACAACTTGTAAAAATATATATGCACTGTGTTGCAGTATTAGGGTCTGATCAGGAATACAGATTCATTATAGCAGCATGAAGAAATACAGGACTTTTTTTTTTTTTTTTTTTTTTTTTTTCTCG
>JANHGN010019815.1:30796-46291 GCA_024605025.1 Megaceryle maxima | reverse complement strand
AAAAAAAAAAAAAAAAAAAAAAAAAGAGGTATATGTCAGGGAAGCTATTGTGATGTTTAAGCTATGGTTTTGAGCATAAATTCCATCCAGCAAAATCAACAATGAGAATTTTACCTGTGTTGCAGTACTCTGCAAAGGCTGTTGCTGTATCATGTGTGGAGTACTTATATGGCCAGTGTTCATCCCACTTTGAGTCTGATTAGTCTGAACCACTTGAGCTTGCATGTTTATTGGTGTAAGCTGCTGAACATTTGAAGAATTTCCAGAGGCAAGCTGCACAGAACCAAAGTTGAGTCCAGAAGTTGACTGCTGCAAGAACATCTTCAAAAAAAAAAAAAAAAAATCCACAAGTTATCTGTTAAGAAAAATCTGTTAATTGTTGAAAATGTTTCAGAGAAACTAAGTTTAATTATCTTAAATCGCTATATAAGATGAAGTCTCATCTTAGTTATTAGATGTGTTGAAACAGCATTGCAACCACTGACAGTGAAAGGCCCAACTCCCATACAGGGTGAGTATTCAGAAACTCTACTGTAATTGATAAACTAAGAATCAGCATCCTGTTTTCTAGAGCACTAAATGTTAAGGTTTAATATTTATTCTTAAAGTACTATTTAGACACTAACTTCTAAGGTAATTTACATCGAAAGACAAAATGTATTTGAGTTCACACTTCTATTTGTAGAATCTCCATCAGTGACACTAATTCCAGTAAAGAAAATCTCGGAATCAATAGATGCAGGCACAGCACCAAGAAAGTAATCTTCCTTGGCAATTAAGAAACCATGATGATTATACTGAACTTTCCAATGTTGTAATAAACTGAAATCAGCAAAAAAATATTTGCATCTTTATAAAAAGTGAGGCCCAAGACAAGGTAGTAAGACAGAATATGCAACACTTAAGATATTTTTTCCCTAGTTTCCTCAGACCTGAATCAGGTCCCTCCACAGCACATGGGAAGAGAACTGCAAACCTCTCTTTTTGAGGCATCTGTAAGGGAGTCTATAGCTAACAGGCTTAGGCTAGACACAATAAAACACTGAAAATGACACAGGCCAGAAACTCCTACTCTTCAAAACACTCAGTACTTCCAGGAAGTAAATTTTCCTATTCTTTTATTCACTGAAAATATTTAGGTTATTTCCTTAAAGTGCATTTTAATTTTGTTTTGTTGTGGTTTTTGGGTTTTTTTTTTTTTTTTCAAAATAGAAAACCCCAATAAAGTCTTTCTTTTCTCACAAAGAATGCTGAAAAGAGAATGACAAAATTGGAAAAAACCCACATATTAGTTCAAATACAGAAATCAGGTAGTCAATCGCTAGGCTGAGTAATGCATCCTCTAGACTTCTTGTCTTTCTGTCTCAGTATCCACTTGAGTATACCAAGCAAAGTAGAACCATCTCACCAGGAAGGTGCGTAGGAGGACCACAGCCTGACAGGTAAATAAACTAAAGGTACGAATTTGACACCCTTGAGCTAAAAGAGGAAATAAATGCTTATCTTGCACTTTTTGGATTAATATTCTAATGGGTGCAAAACTCTGCAAGAAGTAACCACCACTGCATCCTTCAACATTTAGGTTTAGGCATAAACTAGGCTTGAGTTTCTCAACATTAAAAAGATACACTGGGGCACTTCTAGATACATTCAGAAGAAAAATGGCAGGCACCTCAGGAGCTGATGTTATGGATTTTAGGCACATTAAGTCCAGACAGCAGCTGACAGGGGGTAGGGAATATCACCTTGTGGAATTAAGTGCCCAAGTCTCATTTTAGATGTCTAAATTTTCTACACATCAAACCTGTAAGAGTTACACTAATTCACCTGGAGTCCTTGACCGTGGACTATTTGAAGCTGCTCTTGAATCTTGCGCAATTCTTCCTGCTGCCGATGAATATTTGCCTCTATCATGCGTGTTCTTTGCTCTAGCTGGTCCTTTAGATGCTGCATAGCTCCTAATTGAGCTGAAAACTGAAACACAGGCTGTAGTGCAATGAATAAATTAAAAGCTGAGCAAAAATAATGACATTTTATTTACAAGCGGTAACTATACTCCTCCACAGTAGAAAAGAAACACAAAGCACTTGGTTTTAAACTACTAATAACCATAATCTGAGGACAAATTCATTAGCATGAAAATGTCAACAGAACTCACATTTAACTGACGCATCATAATTGGTGAACTTAAAAAAAAAAATAAAAAAAATCCATAGCAACAGAAACTGACTGGTGTCCAAATCACCAAGACTCTATAAAATGCTTTATTAATTGACATGGTACTGTGGATGTCAAAGCACTCTCAGGTTACAAATGAAAACTGTAGCAGTTTACAAAAACATAAAATTAAAGACCCAGAGCTAAAACATACCACAATTAAGTTGGGAATCCTCTCAAATATAATGCAGAGCCCACAGAGAAGCTGTCTGCCACTGCTGTTCTTCCCTAGACTTCTGCTATGGGCCACAAGTCAAGGTAAGGTTTTGATACTTAGGTCCTGTCTACAGGATCCTCAATGGGACCTGGCACCACTGGTCTTATTTCACAGAAGTTGTTTCATAGACTCAAGTGGCCTTGTGTTACAAGCACATGTGTGGAAGGTTACCAGCACAGCTGATGGATTTTTAAATTCATGTCCTAAAATATTTTATTTTAAATTGTATTTATATCTATGTTTCTAATGGCCAAGGCTGAAAACTCTATCACACAAATTAACAGGAAGAAAAAAAATAAAATGTCAAAGAGGGGAATTTGCTCATTTCAAGAGAATAATGTTTAAGGTGACTTCGGCACCAAAGAACTCAATTTCTAAGAGAAATTAGCCTTATATTCAGAACAACACTGTTTAAAAATAATAAACAATAAAGCAACTTAATCCACACCTGGGACATGCCAGACTGGAGCTGTAAAGTTGCAGGTTGAGACATCGTTGACTGTGATACTGGTTGTCCAAGAGACTGGGAGCTTAAAGACTAGGATTTAAAAGATTGTTCCATAACTGTAAGAGAATGAACTTCATACTTGACAAAAAAGATTTCTTTATTACATAAAGAGCCAATTCCAAAATAGCATCATGCAAACATATGATAAAAACAAGTAAACGTCTCCTGAAGTATCTAACTTTAAAAATTAGAGAATTAAGATGACAAGAGCAATAGATTATATATGTAAAATATACATATATTTTTTTTCCTCTGCTAAAAATGTATAAAAGCAGTAGGTATAAAACAGAAAAAAACCATTAATTACAGGTACGATGATTTTAAAAGTCTGATTTGTAGTAGAGGGAAAAACGTTTTCAGCAAGTTTGGAAGTGGATACCTTTAATTGTTTCTTAAATTAAGAATTTTTAAAATTATGTATTTTAATAAGCATTCTATTTTTTAAGTGAATGTATTAGTTCAACTTGAACATGAACACTAAATACATTCAGCATGACATTTTCTCATGTTGCTAAGATTTCAGAAACTATGAAAGTATTCACTAATATTCTTAGTCGTAAAATTGTATGAATACTCTATAAGGACACACACAGCAATATGTTGGCAATTTTATATATATATGTATACAATTGCATATATAAATGTATATATTAAAAATGCAGAATTGTAGAAAGAAGTTAGTGTGAGTGAATGCAGAGATTCATACACAATCTTCCAAACCCTAATGCCAAAAAATACTTATATGCCTAATAATTGTAGTCTCTTACAACGTAGTATACTGAACAAAGCTGCATATTGGTGTTAGAATTCTGAGAGTCATCTATTCCAAGGGAAACTGTTACAGTTCAAATAGTGTTTTCAGAAGAAATAAACCAATTTTTTTCTCCGAAGAGTTACCTGACTACTCAGAGATGATCTTCTTTGTGCAGTCTTTTCATGACCAGATAAGCTTTGCCTTGGAGGAGTGCTAGTGTCCACCGTCATTTTAGTTGGTGTTGCTGACAATGTTCAGACAATAAAAATGTGTGAGAGTTACAACAGAAAGAGGCATGGTAATAGCAATCTCAATTCTGCAATGAAGTAATCAAATCTCAGGAAGCTTTTCACAAATTAAAAAAAAAAAAAAACCCAAAACTTAAGGCTGACTCTTTTTTACCCTATCCAACAACAGTGCAATCTGACTGACTGAAATAGGGTGTTCTAGAGTCTGCTACTGTACTTCAGAAGTCACTATACAATCTCTGAAAATCTAAGTGGTCAGCAGATCTCTGAACCATCAAAAAGGACACTTTGATTTGCACACATCTCATAAAATGATGATGAACTGCTAGTTATGCATTTAATTCAAGTAAGTAAAGGAAGAAAACCTTCACTAGGAAGGCTATTATATTTTCAACAGTTGGTGCTTACATGAATGATCTGACACTGCAGTATGTGAAGATTTTCTTGAACTCCTGGAGGAAGCAGAAGGTGTGGGGCTGGTATCAAACCTTTCCAGTGCTTCTTTGAGACTCACTGTGTTTATGTGATTGTCAGATCCAGAGTCCTGACTCTGAAGAGATGCACACAAACAATTATTTTATCTGATTCAACACAATGTACATTTTTGTTAGCAAGTATCTAATCATCCCCCACCTCCCTTACGCAGGTGACTGTGCAGTAGTAGTGGCCTGTTGGATATTTTTAAGTTCAGTTTCCATTTGTGGCTTTTATCTTTGGAAATGTAATCAAACCAAAGCCATATAAGTCTAGACATTAAAATGTATGCAGACATAGGCCACGAACTCACTGCTGAGCTGACTTCCTCTAGCAACTCAATCTACTCTGAACACCAGTGTAATGAATAAACTGCTTATTCTTTTGAGAACAGATGAGTGAATTCCACTAGAAGGAGCACTGTCAGATGAAACTTGCTGAACTGCCAAGGGAAAACATTTCTGAACTGCCAGGGGAAAAGACATCAGAGCATCCGCACAAGCTGCCTTATCTAGGACTCACTGAGCTTCCAAGGACATTAATTCAAAATTAATTTTGTATACTTTTAAGAAGTGGGACAGAAGGACACAATGGAGCAGCTCCTACTTCCCTCTTGGGAATTTCTTAAAGCCATCTTTGTGTGTTGACCTTGGTTTTTCACTTTATGGGTGCTTCCAGTAAAGAAGGACATTTATTTATGAATCAAATTCTGCAGGAATCATATCCTAATAAAGACTTATGGGTGTTGCCATGTTATAACTACAAGCCCGTGAACCGAAAAGAGGAGGGTAAATGTTCAGGGCAGAATACAGTTAAACAAACAGCCTTCCCAGACTTCTTTAATCATTTGAAACAGTCATATTGTTTAGAGATCAAAATATTTACTTTATCTGTACAAGGACAAAACACTTCTTGCTGTTGTGTATTTGCTTACACATTATTTTTAGTATGAAAGAGAGAAGAGGCAAAATAAAATTATGTAAGACACTCACTTTATCTGCTGTTATCTCTGGAAGAGACTCCTCAATACCAAGTTCTCGTCGTCTTTCTGCTCTAACTTCTGCATAACTAAAAGAACAAACCAAATAAGACCACTATATTATTGGATGATTTAAAAGTACATACCTCAAAAACCAAACTCCTTGCTTCCAAAGTTTCCCAGGAAGCTTTCCAATGACTCTTTAAACTGCTGTAATTTCTCTACCTCGAAAAGAACCAGCAATACAGATCCCATGCCACTAGAATTTCTCTAATATAGATTTTATAAAATTACTTACCTTACAACAGTGTGCGTACAGACAATAAACTCTGGCCTGGAATTCCACTGGTGATACGTGATATAGTAATGTGTTTGCAGCCAAATCCATTGCTGTCCCTTTGTAAGGAATCTGTAGTAACATGACTTCCCTTTCCCATATTGCATTACTATAAAAGTGAAGAATAATGTTTACTGTCTTTCCAGTCTATAAATATTGCAATTACATAATAAATATTATTTACCATCTTCATACGGACCAAAACCATGTCTAAAACCAGTATTATGACAATGACTAAGAACAGGTTTAAAACCATAGCTAGCTACAGAAAAAATTTTCCACTGCATTTTCTAGAGAAATGCAGAATTCTAACTTGAATTTTTGTGTGTTTTTTAACAAATTGAAAAATTTATGGGCAAAAAATTTAAATATAGCTTTATAAAGAAAACCATAGATAAACAGAAACCTTATTCTATTGCACGTTTGAACAATTTTTGCATTTATTAAGCATCACAGAGCCTTTTAGACGCTACTGGAAGAACTGGAGAAGTATCAGTCATAGTACTGTGCACTCGAATTTACCGCAATGAAAGCTCCAAATTATAAGATAAAGTTAAATCTGTTCTGTAGTTCTGTGTCAAAAGAAAAAAGATGAAGATCAGCAGTGCAACAGTGTCAAATGAAGGCAGTAAAGACGCTTCACTCGAAATTTCACAACAGCTGAAAACTTCAATGAACTTCAAACATATATAAAGCAAACTTGCTCATTTTATCAACTTAGTTGTACTCACAGTGCTCATGACATTTTGCGAGATTATCTAGATCATCCACATGATAATAATCATAGCCTGATGTTCCCAAAACTTCAAATGGAAGGTAACCTATTATCGGAGGTGCCCTAATTGATACAAAAATTAGTGTCATTTTACTTCCACACAAAAACCTCAAACAAAATAACATAATCATATAAATTTTCTTGTTTACAGTATGTGCTCTGAAAAAAATTAAAAATTAAACCCAACACAAGCTATGAGTAGTCAATGCTGATTAGTGAACTCTAAATATTATAGCCACCATTGTGATTCAGCTACTATTGCTGCTATACATAGAAGGAATTGCACCTGTGATCCAAGAATAGGAACTTCCATTCTAAGCTATGTCTAGATGTGAACTCTTCATTGGGTTCTTCAACAGTGCACATTTCCTAAAAAGTAAAAAAATAAAAATCTCTCTCAAAACTGCTCTATTCTAATTCATAAGCTGTTTCGAAATTCAGACTTACCTAAAGTTAGTAGATAACTCCACAATAGTTATAAAGTTATTTTTAGACAGCTTCATTGGTTTTGGTTGTTTAGATGCACAGTACCAAGCTAGAATCTAATCTCAGCTGTGCCAGGCTGACACTCAATTGATTTAAATTGAGTGTCAGCCTGGCACTAAAACAACCCCAGCATGAGATTAAACTCAAACTCAGTATCTACAAACACAGGAGTACAAGCAGAAATCAATAGTTCCTGCAGTTATGCTTTTGACTTGTAACATGGAAAAGAAGAGATGAAAGACTCCCACCGGACACTTTGATTACAGTATAATGCTCACAATTGGTAAAAAACAACATTAACAAGATGGTCACATTATTCTGAGTTTAGGAGTAGGATTTGTCCTTTTAGTGAATACAGAATATTCTAAATCACTTTGGCTTGAGGACACAGACATGTACTACAAATAACACAACTATTCTTATATCCCAAACTCATGAATAGTAAGGAAATTACTGTATTTTCCCTATGCCAATAAATCCTCTAGGTATTCTGTACATCATTTTAAATGTATTCTGCTTGGGCATATGTGCAATCAGTGCACATCAGACAATTTCTACTGTCCCCTTCCATGGAGGTAAAGATGCCCCAAGTACTGTGCCTCATGCTGAGACACTAACAGAGCTGAGGACCTCAAGCCAGCTGGTTCTTCTGCAAACCCCTCTAGTACTGCCTTACAAGAAGAAAGATGGATGATGGAATACATGCATACATACAACCCTCAATGAATTAAAATAAAACTAGAGATCAGTAGATCTTTCTTCCTGGACCACTGCACATGTTTGTCACACCTGTAGGAGCTTGTAATGGTATTGCCATTGCCAGGAACACAGTAGAATCTACTGATGATCAGATACCACATCAGTTTCCTAGACTACAACATAGAAGCTGCTGCTGTACTGTTGTAATATTCATGACAGATGTGGACAGATAAGCACACTGCTGCTCTGCAAACATCTATCACTAAAATAGTCCTGTGGGAAAATAACAGTGTAAGACTGTTGTTCCTACAAAGGGATCACCTTCCTTTCCATTCTTTCAGGTTATAATCTAAAGAATTTAAGTGGATATTTTACAGTCCTTTAAATAGAGATTTCTAAGTTTTCTTTCTATGAAAGAAAAAAGTGAACATATCTAGGCAATGTTTTTCCCCTCACCTTCATGGGTGTAAAATCTGAAGACAATGACTAGAAAATGAGTTATATGATGGAAATAATGAACAAAACCACTCTGGGCACAAATTTATGACTCTTGGTATGACCTGCAGTTGACAAGACTTAACCTATAGAACTGAGACTAACCCTAAAACCAAAGCTCATCTACTTTCCTAAGATTACAGAATTTTACAAAGCACCACTCATAGCAAAGTAAAAGAAATGACAGAGCAAGCATATATCCTTGAGATATACTTTTGATTTGTCGTTTCTTTTAATCTAATTATTTTGGCACAAGTCAAAGCAAAAGTAAAAATAACTTAAGTTCAGGCAGTAAAATCACAGTAAAAACATCATTGTTAGAGAGGAGCTGGCAGTAGGTTAGTATCTGATTACTCAATGCATTTATATTAACGATTTGCAGATATTCCACTGTAAAATACCCCTGGGCAGAAGCTATCTTGTTCAACAAGGCATCTTGTTGAAGTTGTCAACAAGGCATCTAGAAAAGAAAGGACTTTCATTTGTAACAATAAGTATTCTGGTAGAATCCTTTTGGCTGGATTAATTCTGCCTTCCTGACAGGATTCAATCATTTAACAGACAAAATGCAAGGCAAGGGTTTTAAAGAATGTGTAAAGCCAAATCCCTTCACCAGGGACCAAAATTTGTGGCATATTTTGTTACAAAAGTGGTGGGATAATATACAGAAAATCAAAACATGAACTTTCAGAGATTATACTCATGAATATTATGGCTTTCTGCAAAAGCACTGTATATCCTTGAGAAATGGCATTCTATATAATATACCATATACTATCTGAAATAAAAACTGGCAGATGAGCAGGCAGTTTCTACCTTAAGTAAGGCAACTGTGTACTAAAATACATTATCTCATTACCAGCTGCATCACACATCTGTTAGTAAAGTTACTGGGATGGTAAAGTTCCTGACATAAAATTTATTTGCTAGAGTCTAATCAATGCTACCCTCAATACTAACAGAAAGTGTCAAAGAGTATAAACAAGTATCCTCAGATTAAAAAGTCTTCACTCTAATGTTATTCCTCTTCACAAGAAAATTTCCCAGAAAATGGCAATAGTCAAAACCCTTGAGAGGATCTGAAGATGTCTGTAACATGAAAGCTTCCTTAGGCACTAGGGACTCAGAAGTTCAAGTAGAGGAATGAAACTTTGTCCAGGGTATAATCTGTAAGGCTTTCAGATTATACCCAGGAGACTGAGACACCTGAAAGGCAATAAATGGGTGTTCCTCAGCTTTCAAATGTCCTGTTCCAAAAGTAGGAAACAGAAAAGTTCTACTACAATACATTCTAAGCTGCCAGACTTTAGTAGACAAAAACATTTGCAAATACTGCTGGGCTGGTCTTTCTTACCCCCAAGTATTTCATGAAGCAAAAATCACACATTTAACATCTCTACCAACTGTAGGCCTAACAGGAAGAACTGTTTAGACCCACATGGGCAGGCAAGTGTCAGATGAAAGATTTCCTTGGCTTCAGGAAAATTAAGACAACAATCATTCTCTGGCATGCTGTCTGGAGAGATCCAACTCCTATTCAGCCTGGCAGAACTGAAGAAGTTTATGATTTCTCCACAATGTGCAAAGTATATAGATCATATATTCAGAGGCTACTACCAACAATCTTCAGTTTAAAACACCAGTGCAATCAATTTACAGGCAAAGCATTTAAATGTTCCAAGAGTTCTGCATGACAGACAGCACCTTAACCACGTGTCACAGGCACTTCATAGTATTCCTTTGCAATTGAATTGCAAGAACAAATGTTACATTGTAGACTATGCTGTATGTTGATTAATATATTTGTAGAAAGCATATGATCTGAATCACAATGACAGATTATCCTGTACTGTATCCTGAGTATTTATTTTGATTGCTTTTGGTGAGAAGCAGGAGTATACTCAATAACTACAAATTTCATACACATCCAATTCTAACTTGGAAAGATACTTGCATTGTACATTAGCAGTTAAGGAAAATGATGTCTTTTAACAACGGAGTTACTAAATAACAGTACTGAAAACAAAAGTGTTCTACTACCTCAAATCCAACTGTCGGTTACTGACAAGTAATGTAAGCTTTCTTTAAGCCCTACCAGATTTGCTTCTGTGTCAAACTACAGCAAAGACTATCAGCAACATAAAATTCACATGTTTCAAATAAAACTATTAATTTCTCCAGTGAAAGTGGAACCTTGATGCTATCTTTCATTTTGTTTAAATTAAACTTACTAAATTATATTCCTATGGACTTCTAAATTTATTTCTTGCATATCACTATTTTATGTGACTATTTAGAAACGACATTCACCATAACAATTAAATTTGATGCTTTGCATAACATTTAACCTATTTATGTGTGAAGTAAGAAACACAGACACTTTCAGTTTCATATATTAAAATTCCTTACAGTTTTCATTAATCATGTTTTAAATGTTGCATGCATTCTCACTGAGTACATTTAAAAATTAATATTAAAATGTTTTTATTTGTACATACCTTGATAAATTGAGGTGTAGCTAATCTAACTGTGGCTACAAAGCAGACTTTGTCTTCATATGAAGGCCGGTGCGATCGCTGAATAGTTCCTTCAAAACCATTGTGCGCTGAGTTGGGAACTTAGGGAAGACCGAGGAGAAGAGATTACAATAGATTACAGTTATTACTATTGTAATATATATAATAAAAGTTATACATATGTAATAAATAATAATAAAAATTACAATTACAGTAATTATACAGATTACAATATAAGCATAGAGGAAAATGGCAGTAATATCACAAGACAAATTACCTGGTATTTATCTAATGTAGTTTGCTTGTAGCTTAATATGTATTAAGAAGAATGCTACATATATACACAGGAACAGTTAGATGTACAATAGCAATGGGAATACAACCATCAACTAACTTTCTCAAAGAACTAAAATGACAGTTAATGTGACAACGTCTGAAAAAGCAGTTTCAAGAAACTAGTAAAAATTCTAATCCTTCTCAGTAACTTGTAAAAATGACTGGAATACTGAATACTACTTCAAAAATATCTCTTTTGTATCAGGTTTTGCTAACTTTTTTCTTTTGACTTCTGAGGCAAGTATTTCTTTTCTAGGCTTTCATCACATTCAAATTTATCTTTACTAAGCTCCAATGATAGTGACTCCAAAACGCTATCAGGCTCTTCCAAGTCTAACTGGTTTTAGTTCTAGAATAGAACTTCTACTGAAGCTTCTTCTTCATGCAATTTAAGCTTTCCATCAGAAAGAACACAGGCAATTTCCCTCATCTTTATCTTATCCCTTCAGAGTTTATCTTGCCTTGTAAGTTAGATTTTAAAATTTGTGTACTTTCATTGCTCTACTCTGACCTCTCTCCAACTGCTTTACTTCCAACAAATAGTATCAAAACAGAATGAGGACATATGGATGCTAAGAAGTGCAGTGGGATCATTTCATGTGATTCAGACTGTATTTTAGAAAGGCTTTTGCATTTTTACAATTTAATGATTGGTCATGTTGATTTGGTCATCCTCAGTTTACATTCCACAGTAACTCCTTTTTCTAAAGGACTCTTGTAACCTCTTCCACTATTCGTAGTATTCCTAAATGTAGTAACTTGCATTTTTTCTTAGTCAATTTGCCTTTTGGGTTTTTTTTTCCCCAAAAAATAATTTATTTTCTAAATTTGGGGCTGGATTCTCATCTTGGTTTTAGTGTTTCATTTCATGACTGCAAACTACATTCCATTATTCATAATTTTAAGGAAAATACTGATCAAATCCATTAAAACTACATTTTGATGGTGAACATTGGTAATCTTCCCAACAACTCTCTGCGGATACTCTCCAGTAATTTCAATTAACATGCTTCCCTTACATGTTTGTGAGAACAGATAATGATAACTGTCAAAAGCATATTTAAAGTTCCATCACTTATTTGCACTTTATCCTCTTATCCACAGTGTGTTACTCTTTGGTAAACTGAACTTGATATATGCTGCTTCTACCTGAAAAATCCACAATGGTTACTAGTCAATTCCTTGTTAGCTTCCTGATGCTCACATATACTTTAATTATTTGGTCTGGACTATTGCCCAAAATTGAACTGCAACCAATAGTTTTGCAGCTTTGCAATTCCTCTTCTTTCCAAGACTTGCACTGTATTTGGCCTTTTCAGGCCCACTTCTTGGCTTTCCAATCATATTACATACCTGCATTTGACACTAAGACTCAACCTCTCTCCACTATGTGAGATAAATACTGCTGCCACATAAAAAAAAAAAAAAAGCATAGATTTACTTACGAGTTACTGGTTTTTGTAATATTTGGGGGGGTCATCTTCATGAAGAGCTATTACTGACTACACTGCACAAGCCATCTGTCAGGCTGACCAAATAAGCATGCCTCTCAAGAAAATAGTCAACACACACTGGCCAAAGAGATTACAGATGTAGTAGAGAGAAAAGATACAGTACATAACTCGTAGAAATCAATTCGGTGTTAAGGAAGAAGGAACTCAGTGCAGAAAACTGTACTGGCCCATCCACTCCTCTGAGTGGTAGCTCCAGTCAGTGAAAGCACAGAATTGAAATGGGGGGAAAACCTCCATCTTACTTCCCAGCCCACTGCCTAATGCGAACTGCAGGTACTCAGTAACAGGGATCTTCAAGTTACTGAGTCACCTGCTTAAGTATGGACTACTTGGCTCTTTACTATCATTAATTCATGCTCTTTATTTTAAAGCATTGGCTTAAATTTCTCTTATGTTCTTTGAAGAAAAATGTTTTCCAAGATACTGGTTTTCTTTAACTGAAAGCATTAAGCATAATCCTTCAATTTTGTACTCAAATGCACAGATCTGTAATACCCTATAGGCAATTTTTCTTCTTTTTTGTTATAACCACATGTAAGTCATCTAACTCTGCTTCTAGCTCTTCTCTCAAAAGACTAACTTTAGTTCATCATTTAAATTTTGCACAATGGTCCCAAGCCTGTTTAGCTGTGAAGCTGCCCAAGTATTCTACTCAAACACTGATGAAATTACTTACCATTATTCAAACACTTGAAATTTCCTATAAATTTTACATATTCATACGTAGGTTGCTCTTTTGGATCTATTGTTCCTCGGAGCATATGGCAACAGAATTCTAGTTGATTTTTTGCTGAGAAAACAATAAAAAAAATTAATAGGCTACCTGCTTGAAGTACACAGGCAACACAGAATGGAAAGCAGGAATAATTAAGTGGCATACTTAATGAAATTCATTAAGTGTTGTGATTACAAATGGCTAGAGCCTCTGCTTTTAACCAGTATGATATTAACTAACCTAAAAAAAAAAAAGAGAACTCCTTTAGAATTTTTGCATGAAGGGCCTAAATGCTAATTACAGAGAAAACCCCCTGAAAAACAGAGGTATTTTAAAGAAGCCATTGCCCTATAAACTTAACTTTACTAAAGCATGCAGTTCCAAAACCCATTATGCTGCTGTGTTTTTATTCTTGCCAACTACTGCAACTGTCTAAATAGAAGCTGTATAAACAAGATGAACACTCGTAATACATGGGAAAGTCACAGAGCAAGATGCAACACAACACTGAAAATTTTACCCTTAGGAGGCAAAAAACCCCCCCACTTCTGTTTTTCAGGTGTTTTTTTTTTTTTTTTTTTTTCTTCTGTTGTCTGGGGTTCATCTATATGTTTCTGCTTAAATAAGAGTGGGAGAAAAGAACTGATCACATGTGCTACAAAGCAGATTATTTTTACACAATTATGGTACTGATTTCATCTGGGATAGAGTTAATTTTCTTGATAGCAGCTCATATGGTGCTGCGTTTTGGATTTGTGACTAAAACAGCACTGATAACGCAGGGATGTTTTCATTATTGCTGAGCAGTGTTTATACAGTACAAAGGCCTCTTCTGTTTCTCACACTGCCCACCAGCAAGTAGGCTGGGGGTGCACAAGATGCTGGGTGGGTACACACTTGGGACAGTTGTCCCAGGGGCTATCCCACACCATATCACATTGTGCTCAGCAATAAAAACTGGGGAAAGAAGCAGGAAGGGGGAGACTTGTGCTTATGGCATTTGTCTTCCCAAGTAACCATTACACAGGATGAAGCCCTGCTTTCCTGGAAATGGCTAAACACTAGCCTGCCACTGGGAAGTAGTGAATTAATTCCTTCTTGTGTTCTGCTTGTGCATGTGTCTTTTGCCTTACCTGTTAAACTGTTTATCTCAACCCATAAATTATCTCACTTTCACCCTTCTGATCCCTTCCCCATGAGGCTGAGCTGCCCCCTGGGGTTAACCCTCAATAACTACTTACATTTTAAGTATTCCGGTGTCAGTGAATCACCTTCCAGCAGATGAGAAGACAGTATTTTATACATTTCTGAATGTTCCCCCTCTGGGATAAAATTAAATACACTCTGATCCACAAGATCAGACTGAAAGAAAAAATATGTAACAAGCATTAAACTAAGGCAAGACATAAAATTTCACAAAGCCTACTATTTTAAGGCAAAACAATTCCACAGTTTAGAAGAATGTTACCGACTCAGCAAAACCACCTGCCGAAATACACAGGAATATTTTGCAAGAAAAAAACCCCCGTCGCTTGGTTCTGTCTTATTTTTGACACTGCAAAGCCATTTAATGAAAAAGACCATGAACACAGCAGATATACATATGCATTAACGTAAAACGGAGCTTGTATTAACCTCCCTGGGTTGCAACAATTCCATGTAAAGGAGCATTAGAAATTATCAGGTGTTGTTCTAGGGTCTTGCAACCTGTCGGTGGCACCCAATACATTGAAGTGATATCTTGGAACAAAAGACAGCCCCTCTCTATATCATATAGGTTATTATGTTATCAATAATTATATCCAATTGCAATTGATTTTAGGAATATATTTTATAATCAGTTCTGCAACTGTGTACACAAAACTGGAATCAGGAGATTAACACAATGAAACTGAACAACTGATTACCATAGAATGACAGAAATGTCTGGGTTGGAAGGGACCTCTAGGGGTCATCTAGTCCAACCCCCCTGCTGACAGCAGGGACATCCTCAACTAGAGCAGGTTGCCCGGAGCCTCATCAAGGCTCACCTTGAATGTCTCCATCCAGGTTGGGACCTTAACTACCTCCCTGCTCAACCTGTTCCAGGGTTCTACCACTGTCATGGTAAAGAACTTCTTCCTAACATCCAACCTAAAGCCATTCTTCTCTAATTTAAAACCATTGCCCCTCATCCTTTCACTCCAGGCCTTTGTAAACAGGCCCTCTCCAGTCTTTTTATAAGC
>JANHGN010019815.1:0-25644 GCA_024605025.1 Megaceryle maxima | reverse complement strand
CTGCTGGCTGGCTGGCACACATGTTCATTCTACATCTTGATTGGCATCACCATACAAGATGAAGCGATTCTGAAGCAGAACCAACTTTCACAAAGGCCTTAGAACCTACAAAACTGACTTTTACAGAAAAGGAGCCTTCATACTGCTTTTCTTTGCTATGAGACAAACATGTCTCAAACAGCATAATCAGTATTTCATTGGCAAAACAACCCCAAACCTATGATTTCTCACCCTTCCAATTTCAATTGCTATGTTCACCCTTTTGATGGCACTATTCAGTACCCATCTGCTGCTACTTGAACAATAACACTAACTGAAGAGATGTGCTAAGGCATGGAAAAATATTTATCATAACCTTAACATACCTCAAACATACCTTGACACATAGATTGTTGGTAAATACAAACCTATTCATCCACTTACTAGCTTTACTTTTTTTATTTTATAACCTTATAGCTGCTTCTTTTGTCCCTACTGCCTTCTAGTTAGTATGCATGCTCAGAAATTACTCAGGTAAATTGGTTAGCTATCAAAAGAGTTAATTTTCTTGAATTTTCAGTCTTGTTTTTGTCAGTGTGAACCATAAGATGCCATATTAAGAACAAGTGTAGGAGCAGGAATGAGGATCTTTTTATATACGTAAATTTAAAACAGCCCTAAGTAAGTGTACTCTTGATGGAAGAATTTTTTCATGACAGAAATAACAACCTGTAATGAACTTCGGTAAGACATATCTGGGTATATCCCACCATCAGTGATGTAAACAATCAGAGAAACAAAAGACAGCAAGGAATTTCAAAGCCATTGATTTCTTTTGACACTTCACGTGATGATTAACAAAACAACAAACACACTCGTTGGCTTAAACATCAGCGGATAGGTGTTCAAAATTAGAAAGTTCAGTTAATGCATTTATAGCTTTTCCATTGGGTTTTTCTTCCAGCTAAAAGGAAGAAAGAAAATGTCCATCCTCCTGATATGTACGCCCACTGCATGCCACCCTCCCTCATCAAACAACCCACCCAATAACCCTTGCTGCAGACCACAGTGCTCTATGGCCTTATTACCTTTGTTAAAACAGCCAGTTGTGTGGATACCTGATGGAACATGAAGTTCCCTCAGACTAGCTTTTTCAGTCCTTTGTTTTGCTTTATGTGGAACTTGGAGTGACACACCAACTGTTCAAACCAGTCTTATTTAAATGTCAAAATAAGTACTTCCACTGAAATGGATCAACAGTTTTCCTGTGAAGTAAAACTTTTGACAACTTGTGCCTTACAATGCAACTATGTTCTAAAGGTCTCCATCTGTGCAGAACAAAACACTTCAAGGTTATTTCAAAAATAAATGTTTCTCTTTATGAAACAGATTTTTTTGACAACTGTGGAACAAAGCCAACAAAAAATCAGTACTGGCTATTGCAAAATATTAGGAAATCTCTGCTAAGTGATGATGTTAGGAGTATCTGTCTTCAGGAGTTCTTTACATTTATTTGATTAAGACATTAATTTCCTTAAAGGAACTGCAAAATTGTTCATGTTTTATGTACTAAGTGAATATAGTGTTATTTTGTTTGTTTTGTTGGTTGGTTTTTTTTAATTAAGAAATTACTTTTTTCTTATTGTTACAAATAATTACCTTTGTGCTTCCGTAAAAAGTCAATGCTCTTCTGCAATACAGTGGATTTATCCATCTTCCGAGCATTACCTGGAAGCATGGAACCCAGCTCTTTGATAAGTACATTAAACTGATCTCGACGTTTCTTTTCAGACTTGTTTCTAGACACTCTGAAAAACAAACCAGAAAATGTTTTATAACAAGTATGAAACTTTCTTACAATAAGCTGCATACTACTGATGTATGTACTGATGTTCCTGACGCAGACTGCTCCCCTTAAGAGATTCTGCTGTGAGAACCATCACAAGAACACCTACTCTGTATCTCGGACACCACTTTTGAAGAGTGGCTTCCTCCTTCTCATGGAGCAGGGCAGCTAAGTCTGTAGCACATGGCACCCTTTTTACAAAAATACAAATCACTGAACCACAGTTAGAAATAAACATCTGAGAAAAACAGTAAAAGAAATGCTGTTGAGTAATATGGCTATTTATAAAAGAATCACATTTTTATTATTTAGATATCAACCTAGTAAGTTCAACCATACAAGTGTATGACGTTTCTTAGCTTTAGAAAACTTTAAACCTTACCTTTTTGCTTTATCTTTGTCATCTTCTTCCACCAGCCCATCGAAAATGCTCCCATCATTTCTGAAAGAAAAGAAATAAACGTTGGAGCGTAAGCTTTATCTCCTGTGGAGTCGACTCACAATGAAGGAATGGGAGGGGAAGAGCTCAGTATCTCCTTTACATCAAGAAACCAAAGCACTGTTTTACTGTGATGTCTCACAAAGACCATCATCAATAACTTGAAGCCAGGTGTGCTATACACTCTCCTTGTGGGAGATTTACTAAAGAGAAAGCAAAAGAATCTTACATTTCTGACACAATTCAGAGGAGTTTCAGACTATTCCTACTGAGAACTTACAACCCTATGCAAACAGTTAATTGAACAGTACTTAATTTCATTCTTTTCTCTTCTTGATTATTTGCATTTCCTTATTCTTTTGAAAACATAAGGGGACATACAGAATTTGTTTTTACTTATTGGCAACTTCTATTCCAATTATTGGAAATATTTATAGCAAGAAAGTACATTTTTCTTAAATACTTGAGTATTATTAATGGAAGAGGGCTGGGGAATATGCTAGACTTCATCCACATATGTAATTTTATAAATTAATATAAATGCTAATCAGTAATTATTCATTATATTTGCTTCCTCACCAAGTATCACATAACTTCTCAGCCTGACAACTGTTCACATACTGCTAAAGTTACTAAAATATCAAAACAAGAACGTGTTTTCCCTTGAAGATGCTTCAGTATGGTTCATACAGCACTTCTGTTTCATTTCCTTTTGTTTTAATAGTCAAGTCAAAACTGTTCTTCTGTTTTCCAAAACTTCTGTAAAATGAACTTTCACATTTTATTTCTCTATTATTTTCTGTGTCCTGGTTTGAGTTAGAACAGAACTAATTCTATTCAGTGATTTTACTTTTCAGCTCAGTCTGTTCTAAGTGACTGCATTTTTTTAAGTTACCAGCATGTTTTTGCAGGCAGTGTCTGCTTCTAGCAGTGATAACACGACATTTAGAGTTACTACTAAGGACTGGTTGGCAGAAAAGCTGTTGCTTATACTTGCTCCTACAGAAACCAAGGTCACTGTTAAATCTTGTGTACTGAGTTGGGGATGCAGAAAGTAAAAGGCTGCACCTGCAGGGAGGAGCAGACAGAACAGGTGACCCTAAGCTGACCAGCAAGGTGTTCCATCCCATATATGGCATATTCAGTATAAATCTGGGGGGATCACAAGGGTCAATCTCTCTTCCTTTGTGACTGGCATCTGAGGAGGACTCTGTCCATTGTGCCTTTGGTTCCAATCCATGAGTTCCTGAATCCCATTCCCACCTGCCACTGAATCCAGTCTGGGCTCTGGGGCACTCAGATATTTGCTTCTACATATTTCATTATTTTCTTACTAGTATTATCTTTTCTTTTCATTGTTACTGTTTCATTAAAGCTGGTTTAGGATTTTTTCCCAGTCCATAAATCTCTTTCCCTTATTCCCTTTCCCTTTTGGGAAGGTAGAGCAGTTAATAGAGAGCATCTGTAATTTGTTTATCAGCCCGACCAGCCTCAACCCATGACAGATTTATTGGTGCCCAACATGGGGCAAATTTAGGCTCTGACAGATTGTCCAGATAGTTCAAATTCCATCTCAGTTAAGAGAATATCAGATTTTTTTACTCTGAAAGTCTTGAAGGGTTGAAAATTAGAACAGGCCACTCACATCACATCATTGCTCTATGGTGTCAGCGTTAAGCGCTGTATTGCCGCTGTACCTGCTGTATGCATTGTGGTTTTGTTTACTTGTTATGAGTATTTATTTGCAGTTTATAAGTTCAGGGCCCTGGGTGAAAATTGCCATTTTGCTGAAAGTGGTCAATAGTAATTTATGCTGGGATAAATTGGGCAGCGGTTTTACCTGAGAACCTCGGGCGCCACATCGTGGATTTTTTTACTAATTACACTTTCAGTTTTACCTTGGGAAATTCTACTCCTTTTGTGCCAAGCTGACTCTACTACATTCTGAGGATTTCAGATATGTTTTTATCAAATTTATTGATTCTCTTGAATGTGGGGTGTCAGATTAAACACTGGTGCAGGAACAGGTGTTGATGCAACCACCTCAACTCCTACAGTGTGTGCTGCTTCAGCAACAGGCACTGCAGCTACTCCAGACCCTGCAAGCACCTATGACACTTGCTGCAGCTACTCAGGCCCCATGACCCTCCCCCCCCCAGCAAGCACTGATGCTACTCCAGCTCCACCCCTCTACTCTGCCCTGGTGAGACCTCACCTGGAGTACTGTGTCCAGTTCTGGAGCCCCCAGCACAAGAAGGATGTAGACACATTGGAGTGTGTCCAGAGGAGGGGCACCAAAATTATCAGGGGAATGGAGCATCTCTTCTATAAAGACAGGCTGAGGGAGTTGGGGCTGTTCAGCCTGGAGAAGAGAAGGCTCTGGGGGACCTTATAGTGACCTTCCAGTTCCTGAAGGGGGCCTACATGAAGGTGGGGGAAGGTCTACTAAAAAGGGCTTGTAATGTTAGGACAAGGAGCAATGGTTTTAAGATAGGAAAGGATAGATTTAGACTGGATATTAGAAAAAAGTTCTTTAATATGAGGGTGATGGATGACTGGAATGGGCTGCCCAGAGATGTGGTGTAGGCCCCATCCCTGGAGTCATTCCAGGTCAAGCTTGATGGGGCTCTGAGTGACCTGCCCTAGGTTGAGATGTCCCTACTTGTGTAGGGAGGTTGGACCAGATGACCTCTAGAGGTCCCTTCCAGCCTAAAACATTCTATGATAGTGACTGATCCAGATGCCCCACGCATCCCTGGCACAGACTTCCTCAGGAAAGTGCATTATAAGGACCCAAAAGGGTATCAGTGGGTCTTTGGTGTAGCAGCTATAGAGGCTGAGGACACTGAACAGCTAAATGTCTAAACTTTTAGAGGAGTCTGCAGCTGTGGGGCTGATGAGGGTTGAAGACCAACAGAAGGTACCAACTGAGAGTTGCAGAGGTAAGAGCCATCCAGCTGGCTTTAGACATTGCTGAACAAGAAAAGTGGCCAGTGCTCTATCTCTACACTGACTCATGGCTGGCAGCAAATGCCTCGTGGGGGTGGCTAAGAGCGGAAGCAGACTAACTGGGAATGCACAGGTAAACCTGTGTATGCTTCTACATGGTGGCCAGATACAGCCACCCAGCTAGAGAAACTCATTGTAGAAGTACATCGTGTAAATGCTCACGTACCTAAAAGGCCACTGAAGAACATCAAAACAAACAGTAAGTGGATCGGGCTGCTATAGTGTTCCAGACAGGCTTAGACTGGGAACGTAAGGGTGAACCATTTTCAGTTCAATGGACCCTTGACACTTCAGGGCATCAGGGAAGAAATGCAAGATGACTGTGAATTATGTGCTGCAATGAATCAAGGTAAATGGTTTAAAACTTTGTGGTATGGGGGAAGATGGTTAAAATATATATTTGGGGCAGCCTAGAAGATTTGATTACGTCACACACTTCAAAATCCACCAGGGTTAAGTGCTACATGCTTACAATGGTGGAAGCAACCACAGGATGGCTGAGTCCCAAGCCACTGCCCAGAACCCTGAGCCTTGAGAAGCAGATCTTGTGGTGACATGGTACTCCAGAAAGAACTGAGTTGGACAATGGGACTCATTTCAAAAACAATCTTATAGACAACTGGGCCAAAGAGCATGGTATCGAGTGGGTCTGTCACATCCCCTACCACGCACCCGCCTCTGTAAAATCTGAATGATACAATGAACGGTTAAAAAACTACTCTGATAGCAATGGGAGGTGGAACCTTTAATATCTAGGACAAGCATTTAGCTCAAGCCACCTGGTTAATTAACACCAGAGGATCCATCAATCAAGCTGGCCCTTCTCAGCCAGACCCTTTACACACAGTAGAAGGGGATAAAGTCCCTGTGGTGTATGAAAGGAATCTGCTGGGGAAAACTGTGTGGGCATCTCCTGCTTCAAGCAAAGGCAAACCTGGGATGGATTTTGCTCAAGGACCTAGAAGTACTTGGTGGGCGATGATGAAATATGGTGAGGTACAACTCTGTGTGAGAATACTCAGTTTAGAGCTGCATGATGTTAATTGCTACATAATACTAACAGTGTTCAGTAAGTGTCTTTCAGGGTAACACAGTGGTGATGACAGGAGCTAGATTCATCGAGTGACCTCCAGTAACTTCCTCGAGGTGGAACCTGCAACCCGTGGGCATAAACTGCCACACGTTTCATACCATCTTTCCTGCCCTGAGAGACTGCTATGATAGATGGAATCCCACAATCCTGAACTAAATGAACTTTACTTATACCTATAGAAAGCTAAATCATAAATAGTGATAGATTTACATCATACCTAAGAGGTGGAATGTTCTGGTTTAATCTAGAATGGCACCATTCTGTTCAGTAATTTTACTTGTCAGCTCAGACTGTTCTAATTAACTGCACTTTCTAAAGTTAATGGCATATTTCTCTATACAGTGTCTGCTTCTGGCAGTGATAACCCTCAATGTTTAGAATTACTACCAAGAACTGATACGCAGAAAGGCTTTTGATTATACTTGCTGTTATAGAAACCAGAGTCATTGCTAAGTCTTGTGTACCATGTTGGAGCACTGTAAGAAAACGGGTCCTAAGTAAAAGTGGGGAGGAGTAGATAGGTGACGCTAACCTGACAACACGTTATTTCATTCCATATACATCATATTCAGTATAAAGCTGAGGGATCACAAAGGTTAAGCTCTCCTCTGTGGCAAGTGTCTGCCGTCAGCAACAATCCATGAGTTCCTGAATCTGTGAGTTCCAAAATCCAATTCCAGAATCCAGTTCCCTCTGCTGCTGACTCTGGGCTCTGAGGGAGTTTGATATTTGTTTTCTATATATTTCATTATTTTCCTACTATTAGTATTTTTTCTTTTTATTTTAACAGTTTCATTAAAGCTGCTTTAGGGTTTGGGGTTTTTTTTTCCAAACACATAAATCCCTCTCCCTTATTCCCTTTCCCATCCCCTTCTTGGAAGGGAGAGGGGTTAATAGAGAGCATCTGTCATTTGTTTAGTGGCCAGACCAGCCTTAAGTCCTGACAGTCTGTCTGCTTTCAGTCTATTTAGTGCTGCTCACACTGACCTCTGTGTCCACTTTTGATTATTATTTTTTTTATCCTAATGTTTCCTTCCCTTAAGACAAGTAACCCTCTTTCTCAAAAGCTAACCTCATCTCTCTGATTTGTAATTGAGAAATCATCAAGCAATTGTACATTACAGTAAGTGGTGCTGTTGGGAAGTAATTACTTTGTACACTACTACAGAAGCGTAAAGCTTTTAAAAGGAGTGAAACTTCACTGAAAAAAACTGGCAAGTCAAACAATCATTTAAAAAGTTTTACCCTTTGCTTTTATTGATATTTACTGCGATTGGGTTTAGCTGTCTGTAAATTTAATGCAGGTTTTGTTTCCTGAAGTCTCAAAAATGGTAATACACAAAATATTAAGGACAGATGTTCACCTAAGCTGCTAAGAAAGCCCAGCTCAAGGAATCAAGTAGAAAACGTGTCTCAGCTATTACTTTTCCCTTGAAATAGGTTAGCAGGTCACTTTACTATCAGCTGCAGCATCACTAATTGTTTGAATGTATTTGTTTTCCTTAATAAAATATGGAAGTACTTAAAAAAAAAGTAATTTAAGTCCATGTTAAAAATCAGCTCAACTTGCACAGGTGCTGTTCCATAGCTGAAAAAAAAAGTAATACATTTTAAGATTAATCTCAAACAAAAATCACTATTTCCTGTGACTACAAAAGAGCACATCTACCAACTTCCAAAATACCTTTGTCAAAAATAGCCAAAATTTCCCTCCTCTTTATTTTTTTTATAATATTCTCTGTATATTAGCCATAAGAAAAGGATTATTAAATAAAGCATCAAACAGTTAATTGCCCCAGAAAGGCTCAGTATCTATTAACATACCTGTCTGCAATGGAGCTCATTTTATGGGTGCTTATGGTAAAAAACATAACATATCACACTTTAGTCTTGTGGTAGACATTTGTACGTTTGCCTATAAGAGAAGGAAAAAATATGTGACTCTGGAGGAAGAAACATGTTCTTTTGAGCATATTGACATTTTCATTTGCTCTATAAGCTGCTCTTAATCTTCCCATCTCTTCCAACCTGCTGCTCTGCCCTTCTACCTTCTCTAATACAGTCTCTGTTACCATCATAACCTGGATTTTAATATCATATTTTATGTGACAGAGTTCAAAAGAACTCTGTTTTATTAAATGCCATGATAAATAAACTGGACTAATCCAATACAAACCTTTTTCTGACTCAGAGTGCAGATACAGCTTTTCATTTCTATTTTAACTTTTAAGTAAAAGATTTGTAATTATCAAGGTTGCACAGATGTAAAATACACTTCTCAATAGTAATATATTCTATTTTGAAATTGTGTGAACAGAAAGAATTTGGATAAAGTATTTTAGAGCTATAACTTATTTCTTACTGTATTTTTTTCTTGAGCACATTATTACAATAGATATGTGAAATGGCAACAGTAAAATACCTATTAGAATATAATCTCCATACTGTGAGAAAATTAGTTAACCCGCCCATTTCTTAAAGCAGTCACTTATCCATCACAAAGTTTCAGCAGGAAGATTTTGATTTTCCAGCTATAAATATGATTTTGAATAAAGAATGTGAAAGAAATATTAATTTTATATTCCTTCTTTCACTATTAAAATACTTATTTCAACAAGCACCTACTTTTAGGTATCCAAAAATTACAAAATTACACAGGTTACAGAAAGGCTGAAAGTCAAACCTAAACCAATACAATTAAACTTTTTTCTTTGATATAGAAAAAAAAAAAAAGTCAGAGGCTGGTCAAATCGAGCAGTAAGACTGTAACATTGTCAGTGATTAAGAATAACTGCATGCAGGAAGTTTCATACAAGCTGAACTTGCAGAACTTGGGGAATTTTTATGATCTTACAAACTTAATAGTAAAAAGGCACTGCATCTATTTCAAAAGAGCTGGGATTTGTCACTTTAGTGACTTACAGTTTCTGAAGGATTTGTTTGTTTCTGGGAGTGCCAAGTCCTGTGGAACTTGCAGTGTTAAAACCAGAAGAAATATGTCAGCAACTCCATGATCCAGACAGTTTGCAAAATGTTCAAGGAAAATCTTATCCCAGTTTATATATATAGGGAAACTGAGGAAAAGTACTTTAATTTCGACCAAACTGTCTCAGAGTCTACAACAACCACATACTACATAGGTTTGCTTCACAAGACTCATATTTTTTCCCCACAGAGTTTGAGTGCACTAGGAGAGTAAATAGAAGAGCTGTGCTACAGCACGCTCTCTTTCAAGGTGCATCACAAGTTTTGCCAAATACCCCACGAGCCCTCTTACCGACTTCTTCAATTAATATGGCGTAATCTAATCTTGCCCTTACTCCCCAAAATCTACTGTTCTGAAGACATGATGGAAGCAAACCACTCCTTCACTCCAGTTCTTCAAAATAACAATTGCTCTGGCCATACTGACAAATTCCCCAAATTAGTTGTCCAAGTTTTATAAAGTAATGGAGTTGCACTATTTGAAAAACAGACAGAAATGGCATGAGGAAATTAAGTTATGAAGAAGGGTTTGATTTTTTTTTTTTTTTTTGGTCAGAAGCACACAAGACAGGCTGCTCAGCAGTAGAAGTAAACTACAATCACTGGCATGGAACTTAGTTTAAAATTAAGACACCAATTAGAAACTTGTTTTCATTTAGCTTACACAGTAGGCACTAATATAGCTATGTGCTAATTACACTTTTAGCTCTGTGTTAATTTTTAAACAAATTTGGTACCTAACATTATAGGGATGAAGAACAATATGAAAATCTGTAGGGAAAATAATATATTGTTCCCTTAATCTGCAGAAGAAAAATACATGTAGAGCTAAACACAGAAAACTTTCACCTGTGACATAACTGACATCTTCATTCTGCAGAATCAGAATGTAAAAGTCAGTATTTTCACTTTAACAAAGCACACAATTTCTACAATTCAAGAAAATCATTTAGTTGTTCCAGTATACAGATCCTATGTCAGAACTGTCAACTTAGATTTGGTATTCAAGACAAACAGTTAAAAGAACTTAAAAGACTACAGGAAATGCACCTGTATTGCATTTGTTTCTCACTTTTCATGGTCTGACCCATCTGTCTTTGCATCCAAATTTGCAAGACACTTAACATTCTCAGCACTTATATATGCCAATGGATAAGACTGCAGAGAGAATTACAATGAAACTGGTCAAGTTTAGAGCAAACACTACAGAAAGCAAGAACTATGTCTATTTCTAAAATTCAAATTCAGTCATGTCCTGGAGAACAAAAGACACTACTTAGCACTGCGACTCAGCTCTTCAGTGTTGAAAACCATAGGAACATTATTAATTCTAAGAACACAATTTACCTTTTATACTTTGGGACTTGTTAAATTGTAAGGTTGAGGGATGAAACCTGGTTCCTTTGAAGAAAAACGTGGAGTTAGACGTATCCTCTTCTGCAGAAAAGCATTAAACTCTGAACTGTAAAATAATAAGAGAGTGTTAAAATCAATGAGTTTTTAAATGATTGTTGTTTTGGGTTTTAATAAAAAAGCATTAATTCCAACAAGAGTACATTATAGATACAATATTCTGCTTACTAAAAATATCCCAATTTTATGTCTGCTTCAAGCAATCACTTTATGCCTATCTTAAGCTTGAATTTTTACCTTTGAATTTGGTATCACTCACAACATTTCCATCTTCACTTTCACTTGGTACCTTCAAAGTATATCCTTATACCATTATTTAAACCCCTTTTCCACTTAAACTCTTACTTGGGCCTCTCCTGGCTTTCTAAGTTAAGTGTTCTCTCCAAGTCTCTAAAATTGCCACTCTCAGGACTCCAGAATGCGCAGAATGCTGCTGCTGGCAACTAGCAAAGTCGCCCAGCTGCATTACTGCTACTGCCTCAGACACGGTCATTAACCCCTTCTTTCAAAACCCACTTCAAAAAACACTATCAGAATGTGTTCCGAACTGATCTCTATATATTAAAAAAACCTCAGCACCAGTATAAGCAATCACCAACTTCTAGTCTATTTATACCATTAATCTAATTTATTTACATTTTACAGTTTCTTCCTTTGAAGCATGACATTTTAGTTACGTGAAATAAGATTTTTTCTCTTAACTTTATCCTGTTTCTATCTGCCTCGCTTACCCTTCATAAAATGTGTTCACTTTACAATGTACTTGCACCACTTAAAAATTATTTTAAAGCATATTCAATTGTAAAAAGGAAGCTGGGATCTAAAAATTAATCTTACACCCATCAAATTCATTCATTACTTTTATAGAAAACATCAGAATTACCTATTTTTTTTTTACTAGAAAAGTTAAGTTTCTCTTTCCTCTGCACCTAACAGAGACTCTTAAAGGTTAAAATACAGATGGAAATATTAACATATTGATGTTAATCAATTATGCACAGCAGAACAATCTGCCAACAGAAGAAAAACAATTACAGCATGATTCAACGAAGCCACTCGTTCTTGTCTGGCCAAATAACCTGCTGGCCCATTGACCTACTTTTTTAGGTGCTTACAGCCTCCTTTCCCGTTCTGTTTTGTTCCATTTGACAAGTGCAAACATTAATAGTGACAAAGAGTCCCATGGAAGTCTAGGTTACAGAGACTGCAACATGAAACCTGTGTTTTTAAACTGCTTGTAGTCAAATAACTCTGCCAACTCCCACCCAGCTCCCAAGAAGAGTTGTAATGAGGAAAATTTTAGACTCATCTCTGTAGTATACAGTTGTGTACTTAAAAAAAAAAAAACACAATTAAACACTTAAGACAAACACCACAGGTCTTAAAACTCAGAAACATATTTGATAATGTCAAAAACATTCAAAAGAAAAGGAAGTTTTCAAGGGTATTAGAAAAAAGGATTTTAAGATGAGGAAGGATATGTTTATGTCATAAATGAAAATGAGCAAGAGCAAAAAGAAAGCTAATCACAGTGGAAAAGCTTAGGAACCACGCAGATCTCTAACTCAGTAGAAATGGCATGTGTGTGAAAGCCAGCAGAAAGGTTAAGACGCCTACACACCAGCGCTGTTAGCCACAAGTGTCCAAAGGTCACGGGTCTGTCCCCACAATTCATGAGATTTTTTTTTTTTTTTAAATACAATGAATTATGTGTATTTATCTCTAGATACTATGTCACTTGCATGTTTTCGTACTTTTCTGCAGCCAATGTGGCTAGAAGTTTAGTATGTTTAAGAAAGCTGAGGTCCTCAATCAAAACCTTAGCTGCTGCTATGGATATACAAACTATTAATACAAAACATTGCTCAATCTGTAGCAAAATCACAAAAACTAGCAACACTACAACTTCTGCACTATGCTGACTTACCACCACCCACTGAGCAGCAGTAAGTTACTGGGTGCCAAGTTATTGCTTGGCCAAAGAAACTCCCGAGTAAGTCATTGGGTAAAAAGGTACAATCCAACCTAAGGTAATAGTGAAAAGTTCACACTGTCTGATAAAACATTCCATGTTTTAGACTGGAACAATTTCAGTAATTTCAGTCCAATTGTACTGTCAATACTCATATGCATATTGGTGCTATTAAATCTTAAAAAGAAATTCAAAGATTGAATGAACTGTGAAATAACATTACTGTCTTGCTCATTTTAGAACTGATACATGCCTCTCATTTTCTATGTCAAAATAAATAAAAAAATAATTTAAAAAGGCAAAACAAAGAAAAATATCAGAAGACAGGCCTGAAAGGAATTTCAAGAAATTGGCAGACAAAAAGGTTCTTCTAGCAGCTGGTTATAGTCATATATTGCAACCTCTTCTCCACCACATTAACAAATCAACTGTAATCCTGGTCTGTACTTCTAGAAAAGCTGACACTATCCCAGAAACATTTTCTGTAGATGAACACACAGTAACAGCAGGAGTACATCTCCACCTGCTTCCGAAGAAAGCAGAGTAGGAAACATCTGCTTCTAGCACAAACATCCTCCCAACTTGAGGAAAATTCCTGCGTGGACACAAGCAGCTTGCTCTGGCAGAGCAGATTCCTGAGGCCCATCACCCTTGCAGGGAGTAGACAAGGACACATCTATGTGCAATATAATGAAGAAAGGGCAGTAGGACAGGTGACTGGTGGTGTGGCTTGACATTATCAAAGTAATTCGTCCTGTTCCTGAAGGACTTCTGGGAAAGATGGTTAAGTCCAAGCAGTCTACAGGAGAGATGAACTGCCTGGTAGGAGGCCTGTTGCAGTAGTGGTCACAGGTATCACAGATTTAGTCAAGTTATAATGGCACTGCAAGAGCACACGCTATTTGCACACAGCCCAAACAAATGGCAACAGTTGGAAGAGTCTACAGATCACCAGGACTGACAGACAATGGGGTAACCACAGAGGTAAAAAGAGGACAAGTTTTTAGAAATGGTTTGTCAGACAGATATGCCCTTGTCTAC
Organism: Megaceryle maxima; assembly: GCA_024605025.1. Lineage (NCBI taxonomy): Eukaryota > Metazoa > Chordata > Aves > Coraciiformes > Cerylidae > Megaceryle > Megaceryle maxima. Next base: position 11,867 of record JANHGN010019815.1, on the reverse strand, counting down.
TCCCTGCAAAGGTAATGGATTGAAGTAAACTGCTCTGACAAGTCTAGCTAACAGTCACTGTAAATAATATCCTCACAGAAACATGGATGGTGAAGATTAGAGAAAAACAATTCCCTCCTGCATTCTTCATTAATTAGACTTTTCTACCATCAGGAGAGAACTTTCTTCTGTAATTTGGGACCGAATGCAGTTTGCTACTTCCATCTGTATAGCTCATGGTTAAAGAAAACACCACTGCTGCAGATCGTTTGGGCTGATCTCTGCTTGATCAGCTGTTCTGATGCCATTCTTCCACTCTTCTCTGCATCTCCTTCCTCTTCCTCACCACAGAGATGGGCCAATACAGTGCAGCTCTCTGATCTTGTTTCAGACTGTGGTGAAGATATGCGCAAAAAAGCTGTAAGAATCTTCCTCACTTTTCACCTGGGCTACACTGGAGTCTGGCCCATGCCTGGCTGTATACCCCACTGATCTGGTCTCCAATTCACCAACTTGGCTTCTTGCTTCATCCTCAGACCTGCCTCCTCACCAGGAACTTGCTGACAATCTAGGCTGGTGCCTGAGACTGGCTGAGCTCCCCTGGGAGCAGCCTGCCCCTCTAGCTCCCTGGGACTGACCAGGAAAGCAATGAGCAAGTTGCCAGGTTTCTAATAATTGATCCTTGGCTGGGGGGTGCTGAAGTACTTACCAGGCTTTTTTCCCCCTCCCCGTCTTTACAGGCTGCCTGTATTATCTCTGCCTTCTAGGATTCAAATTAACTTCATTTGGAGATACCCGAGGGGTTGTTTATGTGCTCCCTTCAAATGATTAACAAAGATATTAAAAGCAAGTTGTTAGAATACTGATTTTCAGAGTTTGTCAGTGAACATCCTGTCTCAGAAAATCATAAAGGGCAATCAAAAATATTACAAACCTAAGTTTGTAAGATAAATTCAAAAGGCAGTGTTTAATGACCTGGCCATTAGAAACAATAGCTATTCTTCTGTATTCTCATTTAAAGTATTTTCTCAGTCCTTTGTATTCACAGTTCCTTACTGGAGATCCCCTTTAATAACAAAGCTGTGTGTGGCAGAAATAATGCTTGTAAATCCTGTGCAACTAGTCTCTACAAGAGAAAGACTTTGGCTACACATCACAATTCCACTTGGACATGTTTTGTAAGGCTCCACCTTGCTTCTTGCCACTGGTCCTTGGCTCTCACTGGAGGTATGCACCCTTTCAGGTCTGGCCACACGCTGAAGCTGATTCGTGAAATTATGTATCTGAAAGAACCTCTATGTCACACAGCTTTTAAGATAATCTTTATTATCTTGTTCATACTAAAAATTGTGGCTTCGGGTACTTTGAAACATGGCACACCTGAGGAACAGTACCCCTCTACAAAGAGGAGCAGGAACATATTAACTACATCTGCCACTGCTGGATCCATAACAGAAAACCAATGGTTAGACTTAAGAGCTTCTATTGTATTTGCACATTGAAAATACATCTTGGCTCATAATGAAGCCTAACTGAAAAATATACCCGCTGCCTTAAATGGTGCTTAACAAAAAAATAACCCACCACAGTACTTCACAATATGAGTTTTAATCAAGAGAAGACAACCTCTTAGTATTGCAATTCAAACCTGAAAATCACATCTCTGTGTATCTCCCTTTCCTAACGGGATTCTGGGCAGAAGCAATCTGCAGCCAGTCGGCTCAAAACAGATCCTAAATTAATGGTCATTATGATGTGGAAATAGTGCTGTAGATGGTATAAAATCTGGAAATCTGTTATTCTCTCTCACAAAAGGCATCTAAACTTGGTATATTTTACAATAAACAAATAAAATCCCAACTTCCTTCTTCCCGCCTCTTAAATGGAACTGAGAAGGTAGGTAATTGACTTTTTTTCCCCCTCAGAAGTTCAAAAGGGGAAAAATACCACAAACACATGCTCAGAAGTTTAAATTCCCACTGAATATTACTAATTTGTCCCAGAAAATTATCTGCTATATACAAACCAGTATTTTTCTACAGAATAAAGATCACAGAATGTTAGGGGTTGGAAAGGACCTCAAAAGATCACCTAGACCAACGCATCTGCTAGAGCAAGGTCACCTAGATCAGATCACACAGGAATGCATCCAGGTGGGTACCTGGTACCACGATACCAGACCACAACCTGTTACCAAGATACCAGACCACAACAAAAAAAAAAAAAGTTTTTCACCTGATGATTTCTCAATATTAACAGAAATTTGAGGAAAATACCCTTTCAAAGACGGTACCAAGATATCTATCCTCAAGTTAACACCACTATGAAATGACTCATCCAATTATAATTGTATATGTTTATGAAAAAGAGCATTAGTAATTTTAAATGCTTTGTATCAGATACAGATGTTAGCTTAAACAACAATTTGTCTAAAATGGTTTGTCACATTTTCCTCAGAGGATAAATAATACCAAGAATATTAATAATAACTTTTTCTCTTTGGTTAGATTTAAACATTTTGTTCCTACAGTGAAAAATATACATGAAAATTCACCAAAAAATGAGACAGATCAAAGAGTTAAACATTGTTTTTTATCTACTCCAATAATAAGAGGGAATAATGTCTAGATATATTAAGTTAACTAATTTTTGAAAACTGTCCTGGAGGAAATCCATTATCAATTTCAACAGACATAATTATTGAACATTCAAAGCAAGATAATGCCAAGTAAGTTCTTCTTCCATTCCATAAAAAATTGTGCTTAGTGTTGATATGTCATGTTTAAAATTGGAAAATGAGACTTGTCTCCAGCACAGACTTTACAATTGTTATTACTGCAACAACACTCAGATATTCACTACAATAAATCTTGCAGAAAAAGATAAGCCTACATGATAAGTGAGCATCTAAACTGACAGACTTTTAGTATATTTGAGTGTGTTGCAAGGTAGGAAAGAAAGCTAAAAGCAGTTTTTGAAATTCACGCAAATCAATCTTTCCAAAATTCTATTCTAGACCAGAAAAATCTACCCAATGAAGATTATTAGCTTTTATGTCCAAATCACAGAATCACAAAATGTAAGGGGTTGGAAGGTACACTTACACTTTTTACATAAAGAGTACTGACTAATCTGGAAGAACCTTCAGTCAAAATTTCTTGTTCAGTCCTCACTATTGCAGTCTACAACCCTCAGAAATCCAAGAAGTCAACAGATGGCCAAGAGGATCTGTAGGAATTTATGCAAGTTATTTCTGCACCAAATGCCTTTACAGTGAATTTAGGACAAATTTTAAGGATATGGTAATATGTCTTTAATCAGTTTCGCCTGATTTGTAATTCACCTTATCTTTTAAGGGACAATCAACTATTTCTTATAAACAATTTATTCCTTTAAGATACCATTATCTAGAACATCCAGAAACACCTCGCTGTTTCTCAGTTATGCACACATTAAAAAGGGGTGGAAGGGGCAGAAGAAAACCGGCATGCCATGCCAGACAACTCTGTGAAATGAACTCAAGTATCTTTTTTTTTTTTTCTTCTTCTTTTTTTTTTTTTTTTTAAAAAAAAAAAACAGGAGACAAAGACTTATTAACTCATGGACAGAGTACTTGCCAAAACAGACTAAGTACTTCCTCTGAATCAGTCCGCAGGTGAATAATTACTACATTTAATATAGCAAGACCAATATATACGTAGACCGTGCAAGTAACTCCATGGCTACAGATATTAAGCACTTCAGGCCCTAACAGTTACTTGTAATTGTAAACACTTTAGCAAACTCCTTGGTAAGGCCAAAAGTTTACATAATGTTAACCTTTGATCATTGCTTTGACCACTCATTTCCATATCCATATTAAATTCCCTCTCTTCTGCTAGCATTATTATCTGTGATCTCACAGTCAACACAGCCTAAAACTGGTCCTATCTAAAACTAACCCAAATATTGTTTCATTCAGCTAAATCAACTACATTTGTTTGACCATATGGCTGCTCGAAAACCATGTTGGCACAGAAGGAAGCAGTAAATCACCTGGTTAGACATCTTCTGACACTGATGCCATTTCATGCTGACCTACACTATGTGTTAAATTACAACCAGAGGACAAAATTAGGAAAAATGAGATTAAAATCTGTGCTCAAAGAAACAAGCATTGTAGCTACAACTTGAGAAGTCTGCTTCATACTTTAATGAAACATCTGTACTCTCCCCTGCATTGCTGCATCTCATGTGGCAACCCATGCAAATGAAGCTTCTGGACACAGTGAGGTTTGTTTATATACAACGATTAAGACTCACAGATCTAGAAGTCAGCCTTAGAGTCAATGGGAAACTCAAGCAAAACATAAAGCATAAAGTACACCTATGTGACATGCTGCTAAGTAGTTACTAACCTATATATCGAGCAAATAACATGTTAATTAGCATGAACTGTGACTGAAGATGATCTTCAGTACAGATACTTATAAAAGGGTATTCATCTAAATGAATAATATGAAACTACAAAAATTTAATGAAAGATTTATAGCAACAGCAACAGTTTTTAACTCTTTGAATTGTACAAGCGCACAAAATGGACATATATAGAAAATACTAGGACAGTTGATAACAGCAAAACCTAAGAACAAGTGACAGGTGTTTCGGAAAGCTAACATTTAATCTGAAACTTAATTATCTATCTCCTGTAGAAATGCAAACATGTACACTAAAAATATTTAGTCATAGGCATATTTTTTTTTTCCAGGTTGATTGCACAATCCTCAATTTGTGCAGCTGTGGAAGTGCTTCTGCTGCTTAGATTTCCCAGTGCGGGTGACTCATGCACAGCTAAATTATTCTGTAAAGCATCTGTGAAGAGTGGACTTTTGACTGCCTGAAGAAGGGAGTAGGCAGTGCACTTCACTGGAAAGTGTCTTCAAAAAGAAAGAAGTGAGACCTTGCATTGACATTTCCTTAAGATGAGAAAGTAGGAACGTTTTAAGCTCCAACAGTGAAATGCAGTCCAAGTGAAAAATTACCAAACAAGCAGGTTCTCCCCCTCTCATCCCTTTCCCCTAGAAGTCTTGCACATCATCCTGGAGACCAGAAAGTGATAACAAAGATGAGGTAGTAGAATAACAGAACAAAACAGAATAAGAGAAATGCTACTAAGTGCTAATTTCAGTGTAATCAAAAAAGATGTGGCAAAATACACTTCTGTATAGCACACTTACTGTTATTTTTGTAAGATTAACAACACTTAACAAAAGCAAGGACTTACCTAAAATTCTAGTGTCTGCCAGTGGATCCTACAGTTTTTCCTACAATAAACTACCCATTACAGAAAAAGCAAGTTTATACATTAAATATAAACTTAATACTATAGTTACAGAATTCCAAACCCTTGCATTGCACTGCTCCTTAATTTCATTAAACAAAACACTAGTTACTCTTTTGTCAGAGCTTTCAATATAACAATCCAGGCTCAACTGGAATTAGAGATTGCAAAACCGAAGATACAGGACAAGTCCTTTTTATTTGCAGCTAGTAGTGTCTTAACTATTGTCCTGGCTAATGAATGGAGAAAACAGAGTGAGGAAAACTTTAATTTTCTTGTCCCTGGAAACATTTTGTGAAACACTCAACCATTCTGAGGATTGATGTTAGGCATCCTTTCACTACCCTGCTGTAAGCAAGAATCTAAAGGAAACAGAACATCAGCCAGCATTTGGGCAATAATTGCACTTGCTCAGGCAGAAAAGCTGGTACTTTAACAAAGGGATAGTACTACATGAAGTAAGCAGAAACAGCAATGCAGCAATAGAAGAAAAAGCATATACAGTCAATTATAAATTTAATGGAATTTTCCTGTAATCATTCTACATATATATTCCTATATGTGGGAATAAAGCAGGAAGAATATCTTAACTGAACAACTTAATTCCTAAATGTTCAGTAAACATTGTTCAAAAGGAAAACTGTAACATTTAAACAACTATTTTAAGCATTCTCTGTTTCTAAAACATTATAAATTTATGTAGCTATCGAATTTGCTTAAATTCTTCCTTCGTTCTGAACAGTAGCAGCATGCACTCCTCCTCTTGGCTTGTTACTGACATGAGCAGAAACTTTCAGAGTTTGTGCTGATGGTCCAGAAAACCTACTAATTTCACCTTCTGAGAGTCATCAGAGAATCAACAAAAGACCACGAACAAATTCTTTGTTCCCACAGATCAGTTATGATCTTCCAAATGGTGGACCAAATCAACTTATTTGTAAATTGAGTTGATTAGTTATGATGACAATGCTACTCTTCAAGCACAGGGAACTTTGAAGGAAAGGTTTCAGGACAAGGCAGGCTGATTTTACATTCACAGCAAAAATTCAGTCTATTATTTCCCATTCCCCCAGCTCTTTCAAAAATATTTTAAGATCATGATATTGACAGAAAGACGTAAAAACCTAACTGAGGAATTTCTAAGACAAGAATACCAAAATTGAGATAAGAAAATTTGCTGCTGCTACCAGAATTGAGGTAAGAATTTTCAAAATTAGGTTATAGAAAAAAAAAAAAAGTCACAAATTCAGCTCCTTTTTCTATTTTTGGAAATTGAGAATCTGTCCTGATACTTCCATATAAACTTTAAAAAGTTTCAAATGAGTCTTTGAAGATATTTATGTGAGAACTAGTAGTCCTTTTTATTATCTGCAACACTCAACACAAAATATCAACTACTTGGGCCCATACTCACCACATCTGAATGACTTTAAACTGTTCTCAGATTTTTTTCTTTTTACTACTTCTCAAGCTTTTCTTTCACATAATGATCAGACCACACTATTTCTGTCTACCAAAACACGTCTTGGTATGCTTACTTCTTGCCCATCAAAGCCTTCTCTGCACTCTCAAGTTCTCAACACCTCCCAAATTAGTATCACCATATTTTATTTGCAAACATTTAGAACCTTCCCTTCCAGGTTGTTACTGAAGATGTTAAAATTAGCACTCCTTAAAAGACTGCCATTGCAATTAGAAACTAATTAAAAATCAAGTTGCACCAGATGTATTTTGCAAATAATATTTTAAATTAAAGCAAATGTGGTAATCCACCCCTTATAGGCTCTTCTGTTACTTTAGTAACAGGACCTGATGTAGATCATCCGGCACTTAAATCCTGAAAAGTAACATAAAGGAAGTATTTATAAAGAAAATGCTTCTAAAGGCATTATATTCCAATTTTCAATTAATATACCAGTTATAAAAATGAAAAACTAAAATTAGTTGTTCTTTTCCATGGCAAGTCTCTTCTGCTTAGAACATTGAGAATATGGTTTCAATTCCCTAGGATCTTAGTAGTAGCATATGTAACACCAGTATTGAGGAATGGGGTTCAAAAAGCTATCGGTATTCATAGGAAATCCTGAAAATAATACAAATTATTTGCTGAGGCCACATGCTAACAGGCTAATGAAGAGATCTGTATTGTATTTAAGCATATGTTAAGGCTTGAAGCAGTTTGGTTATGCCCAACACTAACAAATACGCAAACCAGACTGAGAACAAAATGCTCATACACATTTCAACATAACAATACAATATTTCCAACATGTGATTACTTAATATAATGAGAACTCTGCATAACTTTCTGATTTACAATTTACATATTTTAACTCTCAACATTTTTCTTGACTTTAAATTGATGTTTGTACCTGCCTCAATGAGGTCTCATCTCAAAGCTGCTATGTGAAACAACCAAGTACCAAATTTTGATTTCTACTTAATGCATTGGGGTTTTTATAGAATAGAATCAAATCAGTTACATTGGAAAAGACCTCTTAATATAATCTAGTCCAACCATTAGCCCAGCACTGATAAATCCACCACTAAACCATGTCCTTAAGAACCACATCCTAGTCTTTTAAATCCCTCCAGGGATGGTGACTCAGCTACTTCCCAGGGCTGAAATGTGACACAGACACGTGGCAGTAATAATCGCTCTTTTAGACAGGATTATACAAACTGAATGGAGAGATACTTAAGCTGAGGAGAATGAATTATGCTAACTTATTATAATATGTTTACACTAGTTACAACATGAAAGAATAGACTGAATAAAAACTATTTAAATGACACTGCAACTTGGTTTGAAAAAAAAACGCTCTAATAAAAAAAAAGTACTTTAAAATGCTGCTAATACTTGTGCTGCTACAACCTTAGATTTTTTTTTATTATTATTATCATATTAAGGGGCTCTTGGTTTAAATGTCCCTAGCAATAGAATTCGAACTTGAATTTTGGAAATTTTCTGGAAAAAATGATGAAAGCTAAGACCTAGATTCTACAAAGATCTAATACACAAGAAATGTAACTGACTTGAGTCCTAATCATTGGCTTAGATATGTGCAATATTACACTAGCAGTAAATGTGCAAAATTCATGGGAATCTCTGAACTTAAAATTACACAGGACAGATGAAGAGATCTCTTTCGTTTGTTACTTCAGGACAGAAAGATTTAACTTCAGCAATTAAATATTACTTAAATTTTCAAAAACTTAACTGCCATTGATAACCTCAAACTGAGGAATTCAGTCTAAGGTGAAAACCAATTGTGCTGATTCATGACAGCTCAATACACAGAAAGATGGTAATAACTGCAAACACCATCTGTTTTTCATTTTTTGCCTTGCTCCTACTTAAGGACCACAATAAGTACTGAACTTGTGGGGTTTTTTTCAATGCAGATGAGCAGCTCAAGAAAAACACTTGGTGTGGGAAGTATAGAAATTTTAGAATCCTGTATAAAAATTATTAAATGAAAGAAATCAGAAGACTCCTATTTTAAACAATTTAAGAAAATAAGCAGGGAAGAAAACCAGATTAACTGATCAAAATTTCAGAAGGCAGTTATGATCTAGTCATTTGATTCCCTGTCACTTGTATTACTTGTTTCCTTGGTTTCTATTAAGAAAAGTTGCAAAGAATACTCGCAGCACTTTGAAAGTTGCAAATATTAGCACTGAAACTTGTAACTGGATTTGTAGAATAGATATACATCACAGATGTTCATTGCCCTCATCTACTGACCTGTAAGTAAAGTGAACAGTTTTGGCTCTGTCTCCATTAGCAAATAATCTGGAACAGCAAAAATGGATCAGTAGTTCAGAGCAGCTGGTGCTGACACTCCTATGCTAGCTGTTCAAGATTCAACATTCAAAATTTTCCAGGGATTTAAGAATTGATTCAGACTTGTACGTCATCAGTAGAGACAGAACAGCACTTTCACCTGCACTTACAAACTAGTTTCCTGGCAAAGGAATTTAGCTCAAACACCCTGAGCAAGCATGTGATAAGGGATGATAACTGAAAGATTTTTTTCCAAAACAGTATTATTGATCCAAATCAAAATGGTGATACATGCCCAGAATTACATCCTACCTTCCCAGAACAGACTAACCAAAGCATCACTTCACAAACAGAATATTTGAGGGCTCTGAAAGGCTCTAGAAAAAGTTCTGTAAACTTTTCTTTGTAACTTCTCACCACAGTAAAAAAAAACAAAACAGATCATGGTACATAGCAATCTACTGGCTACCACAAAAAGAATTTATTTCCCCTATTCCAGAATTTAGCACAAGACATAAAACTGGATATACCAACCATTTTGATTTAATTTCTCTTTTCTTTGTTTTTCACTCCAAGTTCTTCCCTCCCCCCACCTCACTTTTAAATAATTTACTTTTTTCTTGTTTTCACTTCTTTCTTTCAGATTTTTCACTCATTTATTTATTTCCTCCCGTTACTGCTGCTACTAAATTTAGCAAAAGCAAGCTGAAGATTCTGGCATCTCTGAACTTTCAGAAAGAGCTGTCAAGGGTTGATTTTTATTTGGAAATTCAGATGGTGTAGATGGACAAAGGCATACGCGCACTATCACTGTGATTTAACTTACCCTAACTCAAAAATTAAAAGACGAGCATGTGTTTGTTTCAATCCTTTAAATTGATCTCTAAATCCAGTGCTAAGCAACTACACAAGTTGAGAAAAATCAGATTAATAACAGAGGAATATTACTGTACTGTAAGACTGAAATTAGCCTGGTTCTAAACATCATCTCAGAGATCAGCCACAGGAACAGAACATATAAATGCTAAGGGAAACTGATCAAGCAACTTATGTTATGGAAGAATTTCATTACAGAAGCACAAGATTAAAATATATTTGGCGTATATACAGCTTTTTACCTTAGGTGTAAAGCCAGGAATACATTGCATAATCTTTTTGAACTATCTAATTTGTTTATATAATTTAATCTTCCAGATTTTAGATTAAAAGACAGAGTTTCTCTTAGCATTATAAGTTATAAACAGGATTTTGTCACATGCAATTAACTCTTTAGTTGCTTAGAATAATGAAAATATTTGGAGACTCACCTAGTTTCACCAACATGCAGTATACAACATCCAAGTAATTTTCTAGAGGGTTTTTGGAAATGAAAGAATGGGCTTCACTCTGCATTTGCTAAAATTTAGATGAAAAGAACATCAGATCTCATTAAAGCAATTCCGAAAGAAAAACTGTCTTTTAAGAAAAACAAAAAACAAACCACAAAACAACACTATACAAACTTTCACAGGCATGTAAGTTGAAGAGATGGTCATTATACTTAAAATTTATTTCAGACGTGTCCTTCTGTGTGCACCTGAGCTTCAAAACAAAGTTTTATGAGAAAAAAACAAAACAAAACAAATCCCAAAACAAACCAGAAAGTACTCTTTACAAAGTAAAAAATAGAGTAACAAAAAAAAGTCAGCATCAATTTTCATCAACAATAAATACAACTTATTCCATCAATTTTTTTTAAACCCTAGTCAGCAATTAATAGAATCAATATGAATTCAATACCACATTTTTAATTCACAGAAATCTAAGAGGCAATAAATCAATTCATTTACTCCTGTACTAAATGCGGATTCTGTCTTCCTGTAATTCATTAACACCAGACACTCTTGAGTCACTTCAATATAAAATCCCTAAAATACAAGAAAAGGAAGTTCAGTGCAGTCCTATAATAAGCAAAATGGAGGAGTGGAAACATTAAGATCATCCTCAACACTATAAAAACTAGTTTCAGTAAAATAAAGTGGAACTAGAAGTCTCCAGCCTGCCTTGTTACCTCTGTCTGCCTCTGTTTCATAATTTGAATCTTTAGACAAACAGGGCAGTTATTTCTCCCATGCAGCACCTCTCCTTCCTCTCTGCCTGGCCCAGGCCATAACTTTGCTTTGGTCAGCAACTCCACTACTTTATTTTATTAATTTAAGTCAACTCCTCTGATCCAAACGTAAAACCTAGGATAATCTCTTAGCTTCCTCAGAAACAATCTCCTTTTTTTTTTTTTCCCCTTAAATCTCAGTTAGGAACCAAGAGAACATTTTCAGATCATTAGCTCTCTATGCCCTATAAAAGAAATTTGTTTTAACGAGTTGCAATTTATCTTTACTGTGATAGGCAGAGCAGCCCCAATAATTAAGATGAGGATACTGCAACTGCCCTGTGACACTACATTTCCCATTCCTTGTGGATGGGCTCTGATAGTGCTGCTGCTACTCCTTATTCACTGCACTTCTAGAGCAGATGTAGAAGAACAAATCAGAATAAAACAGTGGTTTGACTTCACAGTTCTCCTGAGTAAACATGGTTTTGCACAAGTAGTGACATGGGCATGTTTCCAGAGGTGCACAGAAGCACTACTGCAAGCACTCACATGCACACAGGACAGTGAGAAAGAGTACACCAACTTTCAAATCATTATTCTCCTTGATTTCTACAAATCAGTCTCAAAAGTATTTTCTCTCTAGCTATTTGCTTTTCAAGCTTCTATGAAAAAAAAAAAAAGAAAAAATG
>JANHGN010019814.1:0-15206 GCA_024605025.1 Megaceryle maxima | reverse complement strand
AAGAAAAAAAGAAAGAAAGAAAGAAAGAAAGAAAGAAAGAAAGAAAGAAAGAAAGAAAGAAAGAAAGAAAGAAAGAATTATTTTCCCCTCTTTGCCTAATTTCATGGATATAAAGAAGATTGATTTTTGCACTTTATTTTTCCCCCAGAGGATCTAGTATTGATAATTATGACGGATTACTCCCAACTCAACAAAGACTACAGAGTTCAACTGTCTGGATTCCTCCAGTGTTATAAGAGGGGGTCAATCATAGAAATGAGTAGAAGAACAGTTTAAAAGAGATATTAAAAATCATGCCTTTCCCAGAAGATGCAATGCTCAGTTGGATGGTCCCACCTACTAGGGAATTTCTGAGGTTATCTACTAATTACCGCCATTCCTTGTGGGGGAGTAGCAGAATGTTGAAGGGCACTTTGGAGACTTCATGTTATTCTTTCTTCTTAAGAGGACTGGGGTTGAATTGCTAATGACAACGTGGCCTTTACCTTTCATCTGCATGGATTGTTAAAAAATATCTATTCTTCATTGTTCCTTGATACCAGCTTTCATAAGCATTGGTGTCTCCAACAGCATGAGTAAGGCTAAGATGGAGAAAAGGAAATACTAAGCATCAGGAAGTGGGTTTTTTTTATCTACTGTAGAAATTCTCAAGGGGGAGATCACATCTGACAAATCCGTGAAATTTCTGACCAGCCAACTGCATGTACCTGGACCTTGTCTTGCTCTGTTGTTAGATAAAGCCTTAAAAGACACCACTGCACACACATTTGGAAAAGGAAGTTCTGGAAATTTTTTTTCCTTTGAGCCTTTTCTTGCTGTTCTGAATTGTAACTCCTGAATTTGGTTTGCTCACTGACTCCTAGCTACTGCTCCCCATCATCAATTTCTACACCTAATGCTGAGCAAAGCAAAATCCTTTTTAAGGATTAAGCATTCTAAATGTCCCAAACAACAATTGAAGAAGACATATATGTTCATAGATGATCTTTGATCCGTCACACACCCACTCACTCACTTCTTTTCTGCCTCCAGCAGATCATCATTTACTCCTGGAGATCAGGCAAATGTTTCTTCTTTATTTGAGCTGGATATGAGGATAGGGTAAGGCTAAACAATAAAAAATTACTGCAGAGGAAGCCAAGAGAATAGCAACTCTGTAACTACTGTAAGAATGTGCAATTTTATTTGCAATAAAATGAAGAAGAAAGGAGGGGAACAACCTGTACCGTATGATCACCAGCTGGAGGAAAAAGTCAATCTATTACAGTCTGTTTGAAAAAAGCTTCCAACAACACTGTTGCATTGAATTTAGAATTGTCTATTGAAGGTACACTTACCCTAGGAAATTATTGCAATAATATAAAGAAAAGTCTCCTTTGAAAAAATCCTTACTGTGCCCCAAACCATATATTATATTATATTATATTAATCACAAGCATTTGTAAGAAGTGACACAAATAAGTAATTGCAGAAAGTGTCAAGTGGTCATTTTGATATGACCACTATGAACTGAATGTAATCTAATTTCACTCCTACTGTTTTGTAATATGCTTACAGACCTGATTAGTGCTCTCCGAGTGACCTGACATGCTTCAGCATTCATGAAACTTCTAGTATAATGATTCACTTCTGAATGTTTTTGAGTTAGCTTTACTGCTCTTTTCAGATGTGTGAAAATCTTTTACATAGTTTGTCCTCACCAAAACCAGACTTTGAACATTTACAGAAAGGAAAGAGTTCTAAGTTTTAAAGTATTTTTCAATATTTCTTTAACATGCTCTCCCAGTAGGTTGAAGTTCTGGCTTTCACACTCTTCTTTCTGATAACAGAAATGAAATTGGGTCCTACCTGATGAGTCATTTAATCGTTAATCTGTCATATAAAAAGTGGGTACTGTATTTTTCTCTTTCAGTTGAAAAATGAGTAGGCCATCTATCCTGCCAAAAATTCATCTTTTAGCCTTTGATTGCAAAAGATAATCCCAGACTGTGTCTGGTTGAAAATAAATGTATTCTTCTATGTCAGAGTTAGGCTCAAAGGGCTTGGGATACAAATTTACAACTTGCCTTGCTCTGTTGTATCTTCATTCAAAGTGACTGGATGTTATGAATCTTATTCTGAGACACTAAATTTCTCCTGTGCTCTAGGAAGGGGGATTAGGCACCTCATATACAGTTGTCCGATGGTGGTAGAGCTGGTACCAGCCCTAGAGTACCACCTATTAACTCTAGACACCGAAGCTCGGATAATTTGCCAGAAGAGACTTCAGTGACAGAAGTAACTGTCCTCAATACTGACACTGCTTTCTTCCCCAGTCTTTTCAAAGTAGAATTCAGTCAAAAACTCATTTATCAAAAACATAGAAGTAAACCGTAGCATTTTTTGAAACCAAGCACCATTTTTCTACACAACAAAAAAGCAGTGTATTTTGCACCAACAATGCAATGACACTGTCCTTCAGGGGAGATGCTCTGTTCGTAATATATTCTGTTCCTCAGTGTTGTGTATATAACATCTACCTAGTTCACTGGGACAAAGTTAAAAAAGTAGAGACTGATCTCTCAAAATAAAAAGTAAAAAAAGGAATGTATGTAAATAGTTAGATAATATTCTGTACCATATATGTGAAAATCTCTGAGAGTCCTCATTCATTATTCAGTAGATGAAAGAGAAGGAAGAAGAAAATGGTAAAGAATAAGGAAAAATATTATTACTGCACTGTTTTCTAAAATTAACTATTTCAAGCTGCTTAACCTTATCTCAGAACACTCTGTGTTGGACCTAATGCTCTTATGAAGAGGAATCTGCTACAAATTAAAATCTTGTCTGATGCTTTTGAAAATGTAAACCTTGAGAATACTTATAAAGTGAAGCCATCTCCTTTCCCTTTTTATTGATTTGAGAATGAGTCACATTTCAGATGCTTATTCCCATGTGTCATCCAGAGAAGACCACCCAAAGTTATTACATTTACTTTCAGTTTTTCAAACCTTCAGTATTCTTCGGCACTCATGCCCCCCGACCTCATTTATTTGTCTCTCAAATACAAGTGTTAAGTAGAACAAAGAGCCACATGCCCCAGCTTCTTTAAAAACACAAAAGGAAAAGGAAAAAACTCTATAACCTAAAGGTGGATTTATTCAAAAAGATTTATAAGAAAGATGAGAATTTCCACCAAAACCAGAATTCCACCCCCCATCCCCATAAGTCCAGTATCATAACCCCTGCTACAATGACAGAGGCCACAAGCTTCTGCTTTAACTAATCTCGACAGGTGGTGTAACTCTGATGCAGTAATGTTTTCAATTAGTACAGGTGACCAGGTGACCTGTATTGGGAATTAAATCTTATTGCTTAAGCACTTGCAAAATGACAATTACATTTTATTTCTGGACATTTTATTTCTGGATTTTTATTTCTTACTCTTTTAGAAATATATACATGAAAAACAGGTAGTTAAGAAGAGTTACACTTTGGAAAACACAACTAAATCAATACATTCTGCTATTTTGTGGGTTTGTTTTCAATAAATGCCTATGTTGTATTCCTAAACATGCTCAGATCAAATAAAAGATTTGTTTATATTTTCTGCTTTCCCACTAGGACATACACTGACAGTAAATTCATAAAAAGCAATTTCCTCTTTTTGTTGAATTTTCTTCTTGAGTCACATTTTCCCATTTGGTTGCATTCAGAGATAGCATTTTAAAATAGATTTGGTACTTGAGAACTGTTGCACATGGAAAACTTCTTAAAGCACAGAAGTTATTATTGGCTGGTAATTCCTGAAGTGAAAGTAAGTTGATTTGTCTGAGAACACTCCTCTTTCATCTAATAAATTTGTCATGTTTATACTAACCTTTTAGTTCTGAGCGCTGTTTATAGTAATCTAAGAAACAAAGTTGTATGCAACTTACTCATTTAGAGTCAAAGAATTTAGGAGATTTTTTGATCCATTACATTTTGGCTTCCCATAGTGGTATTGTTAGGGTTGCTGTCTCTCTACTGTGAAGTTAGAAACTAGTATTTCACTATTTGCTTCAGGGGATATAGCAAAAATCAGACACAATCAGAATAGTAAGGGTTGGAAGGGACCACTGTAGATCGAGTCCAACCCCCCTGCCAGCACAGGAACATCTAGGGAATGCCACACAGGAACAGATCCAGGCAGGTCTTGAAAATCGCTAGAGAAGGAGACTCCACAACCTCTCTGGGCATCCTGTTCCAGGCTCTGTCACCCTAACAGTGAAGAAGTTATTCCTCATATTCAGGTGGAATTTCCTGTGTTTCAGCTTGTGACCATTACCTCTTATCCTACCATAGGGCACAACTGAAAAGATCCTGGCCCCTTCTACTTGACACCCACCCTGCAGATATTTGTAAACATTAATAAGATTCCCTCTCAGTCTTCTCTTCTCCAGGCTAAACAGCTCCAGGGCTCTCAGCCTTTCCTCATAAAAGAAATGTTCCAGTCCATTAATCATCTTTGTAGCTCTCTGTTGGACTCTCTCCAGTATTTCCCTGTCCCTCTTGAACTGGGGAGACTAGAACTGAACACAATAATCCAGATGTGGTCTCACTAGTGCAGAGTAGAGGGGGAGGAGAACCAACCTGGACCTGCTGACCACACTCCACTTTCTGCACCCCAGGATACCATTGGCCCTCCTGTCCACGAGGGCACAAGGCTGTTCCATGGATAACTTACTGGCCACCAGGATGTCAAGGTTCCTCTCCATAGAGCTGCTTTCCAGCGTGTCTACCCCTAATCTGTACACCAGTACATGGTGTTGCTCCTCCTCAGGTCTAGGACTTTACACTTCTCCTTATTGAGGACACAACCTCTATATAAGAAAAATAAAAGTGTTAGAAACCGAAAAGTGTTACTGTGAAATTTAGACCACAACACTGCAAATGATCAATATTGAGAACACACGTCCTTGTTATCCAGCTACCCATTAAAAGTCACAAAGTTTAGAAGAGCTGTCATCTTCTGAGTTGTTTTATTTAAAGTTAAAATAAACATTTACAAAATAAAATTGAAATGCAAAGTGGTCAAATATCAATTTTTGAGTTGAGTTCAGAAATAACTCATAAACATATGAGTTAATAAAAAATTGAAATAAAAAGCAGTCAAAGCAGTCTTCTACTCAGATTGCAGAAGAAGATACTATTCTTATGGTAACCTTAAGCACCTGCTTCCTCCAGGATCATATATTCTCTTTAAATCTTCTCACATTGATGTACTTTTGTTAAGGTTTTGGGGGGTTTTTTGTTGTTTGTTTGTTTATGCTACATTATACAAAACAAAGCAGCATATCCCACTCTCACTGAATTCACCTGACACTTCTCCACTTCATTCACAGAAATCTGATTCAAATTACATCTTCTACAAAGCATAAATAAGGATGGCAACAGGCACTATACTTCTTTTATGAGAAAGTATTTGAAGTTACTGGAGCATGACACAGTGGTATACACTCACAATTAAAACATTCCTTTCTACCCAGACTGTGGATAGCTCAAGAAGCTACACTTTGAATACACAAGGGAAGGAACATCATTAACTGTTGCAGTGCAAGCATAACCACCTAAGTGTCATTTTATTTCTCAAATAAAAATGCAGGAAATAAAGGTGCTGAAGGAAATAGACACCAAGTATTTTCAGACAGTGTTTAAACAGAAGATCTTGTGATCCTGTCCAAGATCTTTAATAAACTGATATGTAATTCCAAATAATGTGGGAGAACTACAAAAGGAATTGTGTGGCAAGATCAGGATGATAATGAGTAATGGAAATTGTTTATCTATAATAGATAAAAACAGAGACTGGAAAACAATATGCTTCCTTATCTGGAAAGGAAGATTAAAAGGGGCATATGACAGGTGTATATAAAATCATAGTGTTGAGAAAGCAAAGCAGCAAAAGTATTCAGTGTTACATACATGGCAGGATTAAGGAGCAGTCAGTAAGATTGACAAGCAATGGTCCAATAGGATTGTGAAAGGCATTGACATGAATGTTTTGGGGGAGGCCCAAACTGAAATGGAACAAAATGGGAAATTTCAGAGAAAAACTCCTTTAGTATCATCAAACATTACTAGCCAGATTACAAACTGTGTCTGAGGCAGTGAGCTACAAATGGCTGACGCCAGAAGCAGTACAGGGGGGGAAGGTCAACTTTACTCTCCCTGATGCTTCTTTGCTTTCCTAGAGGCCAGCTCCTAGTCATATTTGGAGACAGCACACTAGGCTGTCTCCCTACCACACTAGGCAAGACCGTTTGGTCTGATACATTGCAACCATTTCTAGGTTGTTAATTTGAGCCCACAAGAAAAGGCTATTTTGAAACTCAGAGAACATGCTTTCATCTTCCTGTATCATCCAAAGGCAAATCAGGTGCATACTCATGATAGGGAGAACACCACACTGTGGGCGACATGGGAATGCAGTAGTCCTGCATGCTGGGCAACCCAGCCTTCACTGTGTGGCCTTCCTGAAGAACAGATTGATTTGGACGAGCCAGTAGCAGAAACATTAGCTCAATCTTTGATCCACATGCAACTGTTTCATTGAAACTAAATTCCAATCAACTGACAACCTGCTAAAACATGTTTGTATTTCATTGATATATTTGGAAGGCTTGGCCCTCTAATGGATTATTTAATCTATCACTATACAACACTACAACAATGTGGAGTGGTCCTGTATGTTAAAGGATTCTATGAGACCTCAGAAATCAAGTATAGTGATGACGGGGTTGAGAATGTTTGGATTAGCTTAAGGGCCAATAAAGCCGATCTCGCTGTGGGAGGCTGCTATAGACCTCCCAACCAAAACAGTGAGGTGGATGAAGCTTTCTATAAGCAGCTGGGAGAAATCTTGCAGTCACTTGCCATTGTTCTTGTGGGGGACTTTAACCTCCTGGGTATCTGCTGGGAATACAACACAGCAGAGAGAACAATCCAGGAGGTTCCTGGAATGTGTGGAGGACAACTTCCTCACACAGCAGGTAAATGAGCTGAGCAGGGAAGGTGCCCTCCTGGACCTGCTTCCTGTAAACAGGGAAGAGCTTGTAGGGGAAGTAGAGATTGGAGGCTGTCTAGGGTGCAGTGACCATGAGATAAGATTGAGTTTTCAATCCTTGAAGAATCAAGGAGAGGGGTTAGTAAAACTGCCACCTTAGAATTCCAGAGGGCAAACTTTGACCTGTTTGGAAGACTGATTGACAAAATCCTTTGGGAGGCTGCCCTGAAGGATATAGGAGTCCAGGAAGGCTGGACATACTTCAAGAGAGAAATCTTTAAGGAACAAGAGCAGGCTGAAAAGCAAGCAGATGGGGAAGGAGACCGGCCTGGCTAAAGAGGGACCTTTAGCTGGATCTCAAGAACAAAAGGAGAGTCTATGACCTTTGGAAGAGGGGGCAGGTCTCTCATGAAGACTATAAAGATGTAGCGAAGCTATGCAGGGAGAACATTAGGAGAGCCAAAGTGCAGCTAGAGCTCAACCTAGCTACAGCTGTTAAAGATAACAGAAAAATGTTTCTATAATTTATTAACAACAAATGAAGGAATAGCAAAATCTCCCTCCTTTATTGGATGCAGAGGGAAACATAGTAACAAAGGATGGGGAAAAAAGGCTGAGGTGCTCAATGCCTACTTTGCCTCAGTCTTTAGCAGTGGAACTGGCTGTTCCCTGGACACCCAGCCTCATGAACTAGGAGGGAAGCAGAATGAGGTCATCATAATTAAAAAGGAAGTGGTCAGAGACCTGTTACACTGCTTGGATGCACACAAGTCTATGTGACCAGGTGGGTTACACCCAAGAGTGCTGAAAGAGTTGGCAGATGTGCTCACCAAGCTGCTTTCCATGATTTACCTGAAGTCACAGCTCACTGGGGAGGTCCCAATGGACTGGAGGGTAGCAAATGTAACACCCATCTATAAGAAAGACAGAAAGGAGAATCCAATAAACTATAGACCTGTCAATCTGACCTTGATACCAGGGAAGATCATGGAGTAGATCATCCTGAGTGCCAATAAAAGCCATATAATGGACAACCAGGGGACCGTGTCTAGTCAGCATGGGTTTATGAAAGACAGGTCCTGCCTGACAAATCTGATCTCCTTCTATGACAAGATGACCCAAAACATTGGATGACGAAAAGGCTGTGGATATTGTTGAGGGAAAGGCTGTGGATATTATCTATCTAGACTTTCAAAAAGCATTTGACACTGTTACCCATAGAATTCTCATAGAAAAACTGGCTACTTATGGCCTGGATGACTATGATCTGCTGGATCAAGCACTGGCTGGGTGGACAGTCCCAAAGAGTGGTGGTCAATGGGGTTAAATCCAGCTGGCAGCCGGTCACAGGTGGTGTTCCTCAGGGCTCAGTGTTGGGACCATTTCTGTTTAACATCTTTATTGATGATCTTGATAAGGACATAAGAGTACATCATCAATAAGTTTGCAGATGACACCAAGTTAAGTGGGAGTGTCAAACTGCGTGAGGATAGGGAGGCTCTACACAGAGTCTTGGATAGATTGGATTGATAGGCCAATGTTAATGGGATGAGCTTCAACAAGACTAAGTGCCAGGTCCTGCACTTGGGCCACAACAACCTCATGCATCACTACAGCTTTATGGAAGTGTGGCTGGAGAGCTGTCTGGAAGAAAAGGATCTGGGGGTTCTAATTGACAAGTGGCTGAATATGAGCCAGCAGTGTGCCCAGGTGGCTAAGAAAGCCAATGGCATCCTGGTTTCTATTAAAAACAGGCTGACCAACAGAAGTAGGGAGGTGATTGTCCCCCTGTACTCAGCACTGGTGAGGCCACACCTTGAGTCTTGTGTCCAGTTTTGGGCACCTCAATACAAGAGAGATATCAAAGTGCTGGAATGAGTGCAGAGGAGGGCAATGAAGATGGTGAAGGTCCTGGGGAATAAATCTTATGAAGAGCAATTGAAGGAGCTGGGACTGTTTAGTTTGAGGAAAAGAAGGCCAAGGGGAGACATCATCACTCTCTACAACTACCTGAAAGGACATTATAGGAGGTTGGTGTTGGTCTCTTCTCATAGGTAATTAGTGATAGAACCAGGGGGAATGGCATCAAACTGCAATATGGTAGGTTTAGACTGGACATTAGGTAACATTTTTTCACAGAAAGAGTAGTCAGACACTGGAATAGCTTCCCAGAGAGGTGGTTGAGTCACCATCTCTGGATGTGTTTAAGGGTCATTTGGATGTGGTGTTGGGGGATATGATATAGGGAAGAACTTTGTAGAGTAGGGCTGATGGTTGGACTCAATGATCCCATGGGTCTTTTCCAACCTAGATTATTCTGTGAACACAATTAAGGTGAGACTGATACAACTGTCCATAAATCATTCTTCCCTAATATGTTTCTTGTGTTGGTTCACACATACACACCTTCACTGCCAATGGTTCCCACTGTGAGCATAGCTAGTGTATCTGTTGCCTAAATATCTTTAGTTTTTCTCAGTCTAATTCAAAACATACCTGGTACTGAGTGAAGGGAGTCAATATATCTACATTTGTTATAACATTTAATATATGAGTTCCAAGGTGATCACTCAAAAAATTTCAGAATCAATTCTAGACTCTAGTACAACCAACAAAAACAATGATATGAAACAAGTGCTTATCACATTCTGCTTAAACTATAAAGAAAATCAGATGCATTTCAATCCTTGTTTACAGAGAGTCATTTAGAAAGGATCATGGAATGTGGCTTAGCATAATTATTAATGGAAATCCAATACAAAAAATCATAAATCTACATATTATCAAATATCTATGTGCTATTCCTATTGGCAACTAATTTGTTCTCTGTTCTTGAAAATAAAATTGGATTCATATAACCAAACTTCTGTGCCCATCTCCACAGGCCAAGAGCAGAATCCCACTCCAATTTGTTAAATCCTTCAAGTCACAACATTTAGCAGGCCAGATAAAATAATCTGAGATATTGCTTTGAAAAACTGCTGTGAAAAAGTACCTTAGAAGCATATGCTTTCACAGAGAACACTTTAAGCTTTTCTTCCTAGCTCCCTTGTGTAGACTTGAAGAAAGTTTCACTCATTTGCCATCCTGCTTGTATGACAATCCTTCTGTGTCATGGCAACAGTTCTGCATTTTTGGGACTGTCTGCAGCTCTGCCTGTGGGAGAAGTGCCCTTTGACCCTATAGGACAGAGGCAGATCTGTAGGTCTCAGTCTTCACGGACTTCAAACTCATTTCTACAGCTGGTTTACTGTAGAGCTAGCTTTACTGGCAAAAAATTTTCTCTGAAGTCCAGTGCATGATTAATGGCTCTTGGTTTTAGCTCCTTGCCCCACACTCTCCCCTCCTCCCCTGCACACTACACCACTTGGCTATAGCTTTAAAATATTCTAGTTTTAAAATATTCTAGGAGTTGTTTTTCCTCTACAACACAGCACATTTGACAGCAAACATTAATGCCTTTTTTTTTTTTTTTAAAGTTACAGGAGAAAGGAGTCACCAAAACATGTGTATCATTTTTCTGTCTTACACATTCTGTATTCAGCTTCCATTCGGGAGAAGAATAGCTTGGCATGGCTAGTCATTCAAATCCAAGCAGAATGACAATGTGCAAGGAACTTTTCACACTTTCCAAGAACACTTTACAACTCAGTCCTTTGAAAAACTCATTAGAAATGTCAAGGAATCCCCAAGCAATGTAATGTCAGAAATACCATATCAAATCTGTGGTCATGCAGACTAATGAAACTTCTTTTAAATGGACACCACTATACATTCATAAAGTCATAAAATCGACTGAAAGTACAGAGAACTGAAAATACACTGAACAGCATTTTCCACACTTATTTGTCTTGAATCACTTCCATTGTTGTTTTCTGAGAAGGTCACACATAACCATGACCTCACAATTGAGTGTAAAACTGACATTTTAATATAGGCTGAATGAGATAAATGGGACTAAAAGTACTCCAAAGAGGACAATGCTTGAATTGTTTAACAACTTATCAGTTGGCGGTTTAACCTTTTATTAAGGCTGCTGTAGATTATGCTGTATCAACTAATAATATATCTTTGTAGCAGGCAGCATTTTCCTATTACTGTTTCACTAAAAAAAATACCACAACAATGTATATTTGGCAACTAATTTATAGATGCTAGACTTTGGTTAGATAAAAGAAGTAATGAACTACTTTGCTGAGAGAAACTGAAACCTGAAATCAAATTTTTAAAAATGCTTTCATAAAAATAAAAGTGATAGTAATAGAAAACCAATACATTTAATTTCAAGTTCATGTTAACACATCTTCACTTTTTTTCAGATTGCTAGATGGACCTGTGTTTTGGCAAATTTAGTGGCAGTGGAAACATAGAATTCATTGCTCCTTTATAAACTATAAGTATCCTACAGAAAAGCAACTGTAAGCAGGGCTTCCATGGAAATGTATTTACACATGAAAGTTCAGAACCCTAACATTTCTATTTAAAGGACATATCTATTATCCTAGTGAAATACGTATCATTTCAAGATAGCACATATTTCCAGCTTGCACTTGTTGGTTTCTGAAATATTTTCTGTAACAACCAATCTGTTCTTACTTTAGAAAGTCTATTACTCCAAAGTAGACAGGGGCAAGCAGGAGGAAACAGATCATCTCAGAAGGAAAATATCCAGACCTTCCTGGTGTTCCCCAACTTCCTTCTCAAGTAGCTGATTCAAATATTGGAAGAGGATTTTGCTATGCATGAGCCTAAGTGTGCAACCTTTACTCAGAATAACACTCATTTTAAAACTCAAGCAAAAATGAGTTTCTGGTTTCTATTTAAAACACAATAAACCAAAACGGACGGACGGACGGAAGGAAGGAAGGAAGGAAGGAAGGAAGGAAGGAAGGAAGGAAGGAGTCTGTATAACCATTTCTTTAGTAAAATACAATAAAGTTATTCATTTGTGTTAGTTTTGGTTTATTTACTTTTTGCTTCAGGAATTAATTTCAACAGTCTCACATGACGTTGTACAACTAGTATTGAAATGGATTAGAAAAATAAATCCTTTATATAATACTAATGTTTTATTTGGTTTTTCAAGGATTTTTTTCATGCATGTTAGTGAAAAACATTCAATAGTGAGTTACACATGGAAATGCTTCCACGCTTCATGTTGGAAGGTGACTTCCAAATTAAACTGGTAAATTAAGAATCTAGCTCAGCCTCTCACATTCAGAACCACAGTGTATTTCCTGAGTGAGGAGTGAAACATCACATCTTTACATACACTTATTAAGGAATGCTGAGTTTAGCACAGAGGAATCTGGTTTGCTCTTTAATTTGTTTATAATTTTACAGTAAAATGGTCAAAATATCCTGAATTCATTCACAGAAGAAAACTAGTAGTAAGCTTAATATAGGAGTGCTTGCAAAGGGAGCTTATTCAGGAGTAGTTGGAGAATAATTCCATGCACAGGTAAGAATCTCCAAGGCATTTGTTTACTCACACAGATTGTCCTGCTGTTATATGAAATCTAAAGAGTTAAGAAAGCTGACCGCAATTTCTTTTGGAAGATACTGAGAATTAAACTGTATCCTTAGGTAGTAGTTACCAGACACTGAAATTTTATGGAGATCGTGAGTACAACTCTGTAGATGTGATTCAAAGTATGAAAAAATGGGAAAGTTCAGAAATAATTCTCTGTGTTTCAAGGAGAATGTCAGTATTACCATTACTTAACATCAATATAACTAACTCCACATGCAGGCACTATCCAGGAAAGATCCTTGTGGAGCCAGGGAGGAAGAAATGTTACAATGCAATTGATCCTAATCTTTGGTTGAAACAGCTAAGTGTCATTGCAAAACATAATTATAAAATCATAGAATGCTTTGGGTTGGAGGGGACCTTAAAGATCTAGTTCCAAACCCCCTGCCACAGGCAGGAACACTTTCCACTAGACCAGGTTGCTCAAAGTCCCATCTAACTTAGCCTTGACCATTTTCAGGGAGGGGGCATCCCCAACTTCTCTGGGTAACCCGCTTCAGCGTCTCACCACTCTCACAGTGAAGAATTTCTTCCTAATATCTAATATATATCCTCTTTCAGTCTGAAACCATTACTTCTTGTCCTATCAGTACACCCCCAATAAAAAGTCTCTCCCCATCTTTCCTGTAGGCCCCCATTAAGTAGTGGAAGGACCAGTGCCAATAAACCACATTAATAACTGCTATGCAGAAAATTCTGTGCAATTCACTTCAGAAAATGTAAGCAGTGCCTTTAAAGATGTTTTACACCAAACTAAGTGTTATAACAGTCTTTCCATCCTTTAAGACTCAACCTTTGGCAAGCTAAAAGGCAAGGACAGAACATTTGCAATCCAAAAGCAAAATCCCAGTTTAACAAGAACACTGATTTCTACAAACCCTTATCTTCCTTTTATACAGCTTACACACACACCAGACTCTTAACAGAAAAGTCATTCAAACTTCAGTTAAATTTAGAAAATGTACTCAAAGGTTTCACTGTATGCTCTAACACACATTTTAGACTTTCATAATCACAAAGATGATAATCTGATTATCAATACATGCTGATAGTACATCAAAGATGCACACTTCATCCAAACATTGCACACCAACCCACCCCCACCAACACACCATTTTCCATCTATTTTCACATGGATTAAGAAAACTGCACAGTTAACACTTTATCTAACTTCCCTGCAATTGACTATTCATTCCCAAATCACCAGTCAGCTTCTCTGGACAGAAGGAAACCTTTTTATTTTCTCAAACCATCTTTCTTTTTCTCATGAAGGACAAATAAATAATCTGGAAGATGATTACAATTTATCTATTTTAAACCACAGTAACTACTTGCAGTGATCTATTTACAGTTTATAGACAATTCTAACTGCTACACCCCGGGGAGAATAAAATCTAACATTATAAACGTTCCTACTTCTTGGCCAGTGTGCCTATAGAAGACAGGCAACAAAATCTTTATAGAGAATGTATTCACATTGGAGTAACAAAATACTAATATTGATTAAAAGATGAAATAATATAGGAAAATTTATAATGCACAAAGAAGCACAGGTAAAAGGAAAATGTAGAAGCATAACAGAGTTGACAATAATAATTCTGTTTGGAAAAAAGTCTTTCGTACAGTTATGGCTTTTCTTCCTTCATGTCTTTCTCTCCCACATGGAAGTGTCTGCAGCCAACACAGGCATCCAGTCCATGGGTCCTAGGATCATGAAGAATAAAAGCTTTTCTTGTGACAACAGCATCCCTGCAGGTTCATAATGGATTTGGGTATAGAATTGATAGAAGGGTCATCATGAGGAGGGAGGATGAGTCCTCCCCATCCATTTTCACTTAAACATCCTTATGTCAGATCTCATGATGTGGGACTATTCCCACTGTGTGGAGCTGCCTACATGGGGAAGAAACAGCACAACTCATCATCCACATGCAGCCTGATAATATCTCCTCTCTGCAGCCCTTCCTTGGTTTGAGAGAAACTGTAGAGCTGCATAGCAGCTGGAAGGCTAAGTTCTACCAGTTCTTCCCAGAAAATGAAGCCTAAACACTCTTTTCATCCATCCTGAATGAGAATAATCTGCACTTAATAGAGAATGACAAATGAGGGACATCTTCTTTGATGTATTTCCAGCAATCCAGATCAATAAGAAATAATTTTCTTATTGTTACTCTGTGATGTTGATAAGAAAATGATCAAGTTTAGAAACTCGAAATCTACCTTAGGAAAAAAAGCAAACAACAGGTTGTAGTGTGATGTAGGAGGACAAGTAAGATTCAATTTTCAATACAGGCACAGCCCTATATATGTAAGCAACATATATTAAATATCATAGCAATCACATGTGGTAATAATACTCTGTATGCTTATTCGCAGCTACATTTTCTTAGTTACTGAACTAGCACAAGGAGACAGAACTTTTTTTTGCTACTTATCAAGCCTAATATTAGACTAAAATATCTAGTTGCAGTGCTGATGGAGCATTATATAAATCCTGAGACATTGTTAAACTTGGATAAAATCAAGTGTGCTGAAGCAAAACAGAATTTCCATCCATGAGACACCACTGATCATTAAACTGTTATCAATCATGTAAAAATAAAGGGACCACCACTGTTCTAAATGCAACGTGTGTGGACAAGCAAAGAC
>JANHGN010019813.1:0-32680 GCA_024605025.1 Megaceryle maxima | reverse complement strand
AAAGGACTTGGGGATGCTGGTAGACAAGAAGCTGGACATGAGCAGCCACTGTGTGCTTGTAGCCCAGAAGGTCAATCGCATCCTGGCCTGCATCAAAAGAAGTGTGGCCAGCAGATCAAGAGAGGTGATTCTACTGCTCTACTCTGCTCTGGTCAGACCTTGCCTGGAATACTGCACCCAGCTCTGGACCCCTCAGCACAGGAAGGACATGGACCTGATGGAGCAGGTCCAGAGGAGGGACACAAGGATAATCAGGGGGATGGAGCACCTCTCCTATGAGGACAGACTGAGGGAGCTGGGATTGTTCAGTTTGGAGAAGAGAAGGCTCTGGGGAGACCTAATAGCCATCTTCCAGTATCTGAAGGGAGCTTATAAAAAGACTGGAGAGGGCCTCCTTACAAGGCCTGTAGTGAAAGGGTGAGGGGTAATGGTTTTAAATTAGAAAGGAGTGGATTTAGATTAGAAATAAGGAGAAAGTTCTTTACCACAAGAGTGGTGGAGCACTGGAACAGGTTGTCCAGGGAGGTGGTTGAGGCCCCATCCCTGGAGACATTCGATGTGAGGCTTGATGAGGCTCTGAGCAACCTGCTCTAGTTGAAGAAGTCCCTGCTCTCAGCAGGGGGGTTGGACTAGGTGACCTCTAGAGGTCCCTTCCAACCCAGACATTTCTATGATTATATGATTCTAAATAAGCAGCTTGTTATAAATACTTATTGCAAGACTCCATTCTGTCTAATTTTAAGTAATAAAGCAAACATAGCCAGCCGCTCTCTTTGTTCAACCTAGTGAATGGGTCAGCAGGAGGGACTGGCTTCTCATAGGTGAACACTGGCTTCACATAAGCAGCAGGAGAAATCTTCATGACCTTGATTCCTGGCAGAAACCTTTACACCCAATAACAGAAGCATTACATACATAAGCTATAACACCATCTACTTTGAACCATTTTCTAACCCAAGAGAATTTTGCCACAAACTACAGTTGAAGTGTGCATGTGCACGTCTGTCTGTAAGAGAAAAAATTAAACTTCTTTCCTTCAGTTTTTCAGGTACTGCAGACCTACTCTGGTCTTGCTTTGAATGATTAACATTCCTTCTTCTGCATCATTTCTAGTAGCACAGAAATCCGATGGGCTTATATGAATAGCTGGACGCCGCTCCAGTGGTTGTATGTTTGTATGCCACTTCAGTGATACCAGTGAAATGGGGTTTGCTTATGGTACATAGGCAAGCTGTGACAAAAAACTATAATGACTATTCTTCTCATAAATGTTGCTTTGCAGCATTACTTCATGCTATTTGTTTTCAGTTCCAAAATAACAAGATGATACTAGACAATATTTTAGGTATGACTGCATGGTGTTCACTCTAGCTAATAAACTCCTTGCAAATTTGCAGGAGTGGAGGTATTAACCTCGTGGCTTTTCAGAACATGAATGACTTACATATGGGAAATGGTGAGCAAAAGGGCACCTGCCAAAGTTCACAGGTAGGGCTGTGTCATTACAATAACAAGCAATGAAATCTCCTGACCCGCAGTCCTAGTCTTAATTCCCATGTTGTCCTTTGGTTTTGTACCAACAGCATCTTGTTTGCTTTCAAAGTATTTACTTAATTCTGTTTTCTAGTAATATATACTTGTGCTATTTTATAAAGAATGTATTTGTTTGAACACACTCTTTTCAAGAGAGAAAAGGGTTCCCTTCAATAACTATTTGTTACTTGCAAAAGCAAGTTTTTAACCATAATACCTGTAATTGTGAAGGCAATGCACTGCATTTCTGTGTGTTTCACCCTGTGTCAGATGGGCTGCAGCAATTGCCTTTACATTCAAATGGAGCCCTTTGCAGAAATGAAGCAAAACGCATTCAGTTCTGTAAACTACTATGGTTCTTGTTCTCTTTGCAACAGATAAAAGCTATGCAGTAACTTTCTTTCATTAAGACTCATCAGTTCAGGCTGTTATTTGAGACCTAAATCAAAGTCTGACTGTTATGCTATTGTCTTTCCTTTGCAGACATGGCATTGTCTCAGCCCTTGCCAGGTATTCAAGGAGTTTTCTTCACAGTTTAGTACATTTATCTTCAATACTGGCTCTTTTGCTGCAGTCTTCTACTGCTGTGCTCCATT
Organism: Megaceryle maxima; assembly: GCA_024605025.1. Taxonomy (NCBI): domain Eukaryota; kingdom Metazoa; phylum Chordata; class Aves; order Coraciiformes; family Cerylidae; genus Megaceryle; species Megaceryle maxima. The sequence goes on along the minus strand of JANHGN010019813.1, from coordinate 30,551 downwards.
AAAAGTCTATTATGTGATATTAATCTATTCTAATATTCTTCATTCCCCAATTTTCTGAAAACTGCCAGAGTATGTAAAACCCTCTTGTTCTCCAAGAAATTCAAGTGACATGATTTAGATGGAAGACCTGTAAAATGAATACAGCATTGTTCTGTAGTTTATTAATATAGCTGAATCATTAAGTATTGTTCTATAGTTTATCTATTTTGTCAATGGAAACATAAAGTGCTTGTGGTTATTAGGTTTGGGACTCCAAGTTTGTTACATCTCCTCTCAACCAACTATACTGCCAGGAAATTGTGCTTGTTCTCCTCAGATTCAGGTTGAAATTGTAACCACCAGGATTAGTCAAACCTATGAACACTATTGATAAGTTCAACTATAAGATACTAATATCATATTGATATCTCAGCTTCAGCAAATATCTTTGCTATTTTATATCTCATGTCTTCAAAGCTTTTGTGGAAATCAACACAGTCGTTCCAACTTCTATATTTTGCAGAAGCATTTGCATGGTATTTTTTACTCACTGTGCAGTTGCAGTGTCTCTGGTGACCTTAGCTTAACCCACTATGCTCATTCTCTGCTTGCACTAATCTTCTTCATCCTGCAAACTCCATGTAATTAAATTTAGTACCAATTATTCTCCAAATTTCTGTTCTAATACAGTTATCAAGGATTTTTAGCTCTTTAAGCACTTTTTTTTTTTTTTTTAACTTTTCCTTTTTAGTGTATGAAAGACAGGATCTTAGAAGTTCTTAGGACTTAGGTTACAAGCCTTTATCAGAGAAATATTAATACCACACTAGATTTAGAGATTCTCTGTACCTTTTGAAATAAAGAGATGCTAATGTCTCCCATTTATCACAAATATGTCCATAAAATACATCCTGGACTATATTTTCAGCAAAGTATATCTTTCTGCCTGTTTTGAATGGAAATTAAATTATTTTATTCAGGAATCCATGAACAACATGACATTACTGGATTTTGTCCTTATTTAACTTTTTTCCTTTTGAAATATTAATCACCTTACCTTATTCTGTGATAATGCATTCAAACAAATAATTATTTTGCTACAGATTCAAAATTTACTAGAGCCTGTCAATTTTTCTATAATTCGCAACATTGGTGTTTAATTTTCATAACAGCAGTCAATTTTCCAATATATAAGGCTTTAATTAAATAGGTATTTCATAGCTATCACAAAAACATGGACAAATAAAGGAGTTGTTATATTTAAAGATTACTCTAGTCAAATAAAAGCAAAAAAACCCCAAAATTTAAAGTTTATATTCTCAATCTCAATTAAGGATTCCTGATTCAGTGGTTTAGCTAAATGTCCACTTCTGCTATTCTACTGTACAAAAGCTGCTCCCGATATTCAAAATTCTGCATAGGAAGTGAATGAAGGATCAGAACCCTATCTAAAGAGGGATTTAGTCCATCAAAGGTTTATGCCTTATAAAAAAAGAAGAGCATTATTAACTTTCCCAAATATTTTGCTTGATGAGAATCTTAGCATATGAAAACATTGTTATTACTATTTCATTTTCAGACTACTATTATGCTCCTCACTTTTTACTGTTATTATTCTCTCACTTTTTGATTGTGTGACACCAGACTTGGAAGTGATCACCCATTTTCCTGCCATTATTCATTATTAAAATGAAAATATATTTTCTTTTTCTCTAAGCTTATTTATTTGACCAAGTCAATATTTAAAAAACAAAACAAAACAAACAAACCACAACAAAGCCACCCAAACAATCAAAACAACCAACAAAACCAAAACAACCAACCAAACAAAAAAAACAACAAAAAGACCACAAACAAACAAACAAAAACCAATCTTTTTTTTAATGATGGCCAATACAGCACCAAATTGTGTAATTTTATTTACACTTGAAAGTTAGACAAACATTAGACTAGAACACTTATACTTGTTCCAGAGAGCCAGTTTTCCTTTGATTCTAATGATCTTTGCCTACAGTCATCAAGGGCTACCTTGATACTTATTCCCTGAAAAATGATCTACCATGTTTAACAACTGGGACACAGAAAAAAAAGGCAGTTTCTGAAGTTAAAAATAAACAGTTGCACATATCACGGACACTAGCTTTAATTTTTTAGAGTATCTTTTTAAGAAGTTGTGTCAAGTTATCTATAGTTACCAACAAAACTCTTTCAAAAACACTATTCATAAAATAGATTTTTATCCTTATTTGTAATAATGCAACGCATCAGCAGTCAATTCCAAATTTATCTTGCATATAAAATATTTCAAAAGGCAATATTCACATACACACTGGGAAATAAAACAAAAAATCTTTATGGATTTTGTGCTGTCTCCTATAAAATTAAAAACTGAAGAACAAAAAAAGAGGAAAAACAACATAAAAGAAATAAAAGAATTATGGAAACACAGTATTTTCACATCATTGCAGCAATTTTTCTTTTTCTGAAAAGCTCAGCAGTAGAAGATCCTATAAAATGATAAATGAAACACTCAGTGATGAACAGATAATCTGAAAGCAGAAAGCTGAGTCTTTTTAGCAGCTCAGTCATGCAGTTTCCTAACAGTCTTCTTGCCATGGTGAGGACATATTAACAGAAATGAAACTCAGAAATAATTTCATTAATTATCCTAATATTCACTGGACGGAATCTGCAGAAGCTTCATATTCCTTAGGAAGTATTTCATAATTAATTTTACCAAAATATGTGGAAATATGTGAACTGGTTTTGTCTGGGACAGAGGTAGTTTTCTTCATAGTAGCTGGTATGGGACTATGTTTTGGTTTTGTGACCAAAACAGTATTGGTAATACTGGGATATTTTAGATATTGCTGAGCAGTGCTTACACAGCATGACAGCCTTTTCTGCTTCTCACACTGCCCCACCAGTGAGCAGACTGGGGTTGTGCAAGAGGTTTGGAGGGAACGCAGCTGTGACAACTGACCCCAACTGACCAAAGATATATCCCAGATCATATGCTGTTGTGCTCACCACTAAAAGCTGAAGGAAGAAGGAGGAAGAGGGGCATTTAGAGTGATACCTTTTGTCTTTCCAAGTAACCATTACTTCTGATGGAGCCCTGCTGTCCTGGCGTGACCATGGGAAGCAGTGAATGAATTCCTTGTTTTGCTTTGCTTGCATGGGTAGCTTTTGTTCTACCTATTAAACTGTCTTTATCTCAACCCATGAGTTTTCTCATTTTTACCCTTCTGATTCTTTCCCTCTTCCCACCTTGAGGGGGGGAGTGAACAAGTGGCTCTGTGGGCCTTAGCTGTCTACTGGGGTTAATCCACAGCAATACTGTAAACCAGAATGACTAAAACTATGAAAAATGTACATCTGTGATGTGTCTGCAAGTCAAGTCATGAGAAACGCATGAGGCTTGTTTTAAATTATACAGTGTTAGAATGGGAAGTAATGACACCCTCAGCAATAAAGCTGCCACTCCCTGTTACTAATTTGGATTTAGTTCATTAAATACTTTGTTCCAATCATTGTTTGGAGTCTATTGACAGAGCAAACACAAAATGGGAAATTGCAATGCATAATGCAAAATTTCTCCCAATATGTCTCAACTAAGGTTTACATGAGCTACTCCCAAGGATGGTTGCTCTCTATACCCTTTCAAACAGCCTGATAATCTACAGTGGATAGCAAGATGACTACAAATGATGGGTTTGTTCTCATAATTAGGTAATGAACTGATGTTCAACAGCTGTTTTCAGTAGCACATACATATATACATTTATACATATATGCACACATACATAAATATGCATATGCATATATATGTGTATGTTGGAGGCAAATACATACAAACATGCACACAAACACGTGTACACTTACACACTTGTATGTGTATGAAATTATGGGGAAAATAAGAAACATAGCATTACATCATCCCAGTGGGACTTTTTATCCTCAATGGATATCAAGCAAAAAAAATATCTCTTTGAGACCACTATAAAGGGTACTTGTCACAAATTATTTATTTGAGACCTCTATAATCTTTTACTATGTTCAACGGCTAAAGCACAGCAGAATTGTCTTTGTGTAAGACAGCTTTGAATAGAAATGGTGTAGAATGTTGGCTGCTGAAAATTACTTCAGTTATCTACCATGTTATTTATCTTTATTGGTAAGCAAAGAGTCACTAACTGGGAACAAGCTAAAAGCCCAAGAGAAGATGCAGTTTAGACTATATAAGCTTGTTATTGAATTGCACACACAGTGCAGGCAAATTAATGTCTTTCAAATTACATGACTGAATGTGAAATATATGGCCATAAAAGGTCTTCACTGCTAGTGTCCATAAGGGCCACAACATCATTCACCTATAATCACTGTGAAATCTCCAGTTAATCACTAAAAAGTTTGGTGCTAGTTGTGATAGTTATTTTCAATGGCTCAAGTGTTTGAAGTTTGATTTGTTGCTTGTTTTACCTCCTTAGTGCTGAATAAAATCCAATCTAAAACTAAATTACTTGCCTTCTTGACTTAGGTTTCATTAAGCAAAAGTATTAATGACATGGATGATCAAAATGGGGAGGAATTAAGCTTATTTAGCAACCCTTTATGCAGTAATGTAAACATTCAGTCATTTTAACTTAACAAGATTAATAAACAGGTCAAAAGTACATAGGCAAAGCATACAGCAGAAATAAACTGTATTTCTTCTTTCGCAGATCTAGAAGGCCATTTGTCTTGAGAAGAATGAATTTATTCTGTTTCATTATTCATTTCGCTGTCTGAATAGGAATAAAATTGGATTTCCTTATAGAATTGCTGATTTGTTCAGAGATTAAGTTCAAATATTTGCTTAAAATTAAACCTGGAGCAACAACATGATTTTTCATTTCAGAAGACTGTACTTCATGCTTTTTGAAAGTGTAATTTATTCAGAAATACTATATTATTGCTTAGTAATTTGAGTGCATTTTCACCTCTTAGAGAAGAATGTCTGCAACTTTACATTGATTTAGATTATTGTTGAGTCTGAAGCATTTTTACATACTCAAATACAACTTCTGACATGATCAAGACTTGTTATCCCTTTATCATGCCTTTGAACAATGCCCATGTTGCTGTACTTTGTTGATACCCACCTCAAGGGAGGGATGAACAGGGAATTTATTGTCTGTCTCCTACACTTCAGCTTACTGAGTTTGGCTTTTCTCCATAGCACAGAAAATTTTCTTCTTTCTACTAGTTAGGCAATTAGTTTAAATGTAAAGCACCAGCCTTTCCATTATTATTCAAATACCAAGGGATTGACAACATTCCTAACTCACTGTTTTAAAAATAAAAAGAAACTATTTTTCCTCTGTTAAAAATTGTACTTTGAGGGGTTATCTGTATCCTCGGAAGAACTAGAGTCATGATGAAATCAGTTTACTGACACCTTTCTTGCCTGAAATGTTTCCTTGATCACAACTTCCATAAGGGGTCAAGCCAAAGATCAGTCTAGCACAGTATCCCCCAGTGCCCAGTAGGAGATATTTAGAGAAAAAAAAAACAAACACCAACCTGTAAAAAATAGGGTAAATAGATAATGCTCTTCCATCTGGTAAACTATTCCATCTGTCAGTGGGTCAAACTCCAAGTCTTAGCCCAAAAAATTTACCTGTTACATTTTTAAGCCGTTTATGCCTTTGTCTTTCATGATACTCTGCAATAAGGAGATCCACAGTGTAATGATGACATCTATGAGAACAATTATTTCCTTTTGGTGTCCCTAAAACTTTGCCTTCTACATGCATTGGCTGACCCTCATACCCTTCATGTGTTAGGAGTAACTAGTAAGTAATCACTCCCAATGCCCCTGTCATTCACCAGTGATAGACTTCCATGATATCAGCTTCCCGAGGCTTCAGGCTGCATAAAATGAAGTCATATCTTGTCTGCAGTCTTTGGTTTTCCCCTTCTTATTCAGCTGTGACTGAGAAGACTTTTTTTTTTCTTTTCCTTTTTAAGCCATTCTATAATTTTTATCTATATTGACCATATATTTTCTAGTGATCCTGCTGGTTTACTTCATTATTCTCCCAGATGTTTTACTATGGAGCTTATATTAGTTGTTTCTATCACTACTTTTTCTACCATTTATGTACACTTCCATGCTTGCTTGCTACTTCTATATCTTCTTTTTATCACTATATGCTCCTTACTAGCATATCTGTATAATTGATCACTGTGTTATCCACAGTTTTACAGACTCCATATTACTGTCATAAACTTGAAGATGTCTCTGATGATCTCCCGATTCTAATATTGAAATATTTCAGCTGGTTTAGTTTATTATTTATCACATTGCTTGGCTCTCTTCCTTCTACCTTGTATTTCCATCTGAGTAATGGCAAATTGAAATTTCCACTCTCTAGTTTCATGTGTGAATCTTTCAGCAATTGTTAATGCAGCTAGAAATGTTTCTGAAGTGCATTACATCTGCAGCATCCTGCCCTAGTGCAGACAAAAGCAAAAGCATCATATAAATTAATGTCTAGATCTATATGAAAAAAAGAAGTAGTCCAAAATACTACATTCACCTAGTTACTCTATTTCATCTACTTCACGTCAAGGTTATTCTTAAAGAACCTCTTTGCATATTCTTGGAATTGACAATAAAATAATGAATCAGAGATGTACAGGTGTATCAGTTGAAAAGCATAAAAACTACTAACAAAGCCTTGTCTGTCATGCACATTTATTTCTTGTAACTTTTTCAAAAGGCAGACAAGCTGCTTTTGTTTGTTGGTGGGTTTTTTTAATCATTTTACAATCTATACAAATAATTGAGCAAAGTAAATAAAATAACCTACAAGAATGTGTTAGTGCAAATGTTCATAAGTAAATTTCACTCTTCAAATGTATTCTATATTATGGAAATATGAAAGCTGACTGTAAAAACTGTAAAAACAGCAAGTGTTGTGCACACAATCCCCTGAAAGAGCATGCTTGTGTCTCAAGCCTGCATCGGATTGTACACAGCTGGACTCCCAACCTGCATGTGAGTTGCTGAGCTCAGCCAGAGATCTACCTGTACCACTGCCTTTATACTGCACTTCTACTCTGCCTGAAGAAGCAGCACACCAAAAAAAAAAAATACAGCATTATGTCTGTAACAAAAACATAAACTGCTGGGTGCTTCCCTTATTTTGGATTTTATACATGCTGTGCATAAAAGAAAGAGAAAGACTCTGCAAGAACAACTGAAACCACTTAAATTTCTTCTTTGCTTTGACAAGATTTTTTCCTAATTCACTATGGAAGTGCAACTAAGAAGGAAAATTAGACATTCACACATCTTTTCTTGTAAATATGTCACATAGAGGAGAGCTGATGAGAGCTTGATTTGAACTGCTAGTTCCTATTTGCATGATATATGTATTTATATAAGATTATAACCTCTTCTGGCAGGCTTTGATATGTCCTGGCTTTGATTCTTATTTTACACTATTCACAATGTGAAATATATGTCCTTTTCATCTGTGGGTGTGGAAAAGTGAGATAACTGGCACTCCTTGGTAAGTGTCTTACAGCTATGATAGCTGTGAGGAAGGAATGACTTATCACCTGGAACACTGATATTCACAAGTCCAGGTGCATTACCCAAAGAAATAAACAACCATTACAGGAAAAGCTTTGTCACACAGTTTATTCCTGACACCCTGAGAATATGACCCTTCTACCTTTATTCCCATGGGCATTCCTAACCAAAATTCACTTCTCTCACTAAATTACCTACAAAACACTCCCAAGGATGTGCCTCACAATATAATAGTTAAGATAGTTCACAGCGATAATGTGAGACATACATACTCCACACTTGGCAGCAGCTAATTTTCAATTATCATGCTTCGTTACTTTCCTAACAATGGTATAGGGTGACCCAATTCTCTGCTGCATTTCTCCTTTTGCAGATTGGGGAGCCTGGTTATGTTGTCTTAAGCCTTTTCTCTATCACATCACTGCTAAAACAGGCAGCATCCTGCAGTCTGGCTCCATGGATCCCTGTGAACTCTGAGACTTTCACAGACCTCCACATGTTTGGACTATTCCCAATTAGGAAGCAAATCAAGGGGAGCTCAGAAGCAACCTTAATACAAGACATATCCATCTGCCTCTGCATATTTAAACAATGTGTACCAAAACCCTTATATGAAAAATATTAATATGGTTAAGGCCCAACTGTTCACACTTGGAACTCTAACATGTCTTTTGTTGAGTTGCATTTTTATTTTAAGCAGTAGAGGTCTCAGTATGAAAATCAATTGCCTGTTTTTCTTAAGTGCTGAGGAACAGTTTAAATGTAACCAAAATTCAATAAGGAAAATGAAATGCACTACCTGGAATATTGGAATTTACTATCTGAAATACAGGTGGAGGTCTTAACAGTCAAAACATTACCAGAAGACATTAAGCTTCCTATGTGTTATCTTTTCTCATTTTACTGCAACAAAGATGACTGTGACAGTCTAGCTGAGACTTTAAAATTTTGGTTAGGAATCCTTTTAAGTTAAATCAGATGGATTGATAATTAGTTGAGGTAGTTCCAAAAGGTAATAATGAGCAAAATAATTATTAATGTTTCATTGGTATTCTCCCTATTTCCAACTTTTTTTTTCATTCTGAGTCAAGCAATATATTTACCTTTTAAAAATTGCAAAGAGAAATGAACATGCAAAATACATAACAGTCACAAATATTTGGAATATTTTTTTCTCAGTTGTTACAGTTGATAAATTGTTTTTTTTCCTTTAAGGTCTTACTGATTATTGTCAGAATAATAATTCACTTTATACGCCTATACATAGAGTGTGGAAACACATCCCGGTTAATCCTGAATATCTTCTTTACACTGCAAATTTATTAACTTTCAGATAGAAACAGTGCAAAGTAATCCTGTTATTAACAAGTAGACCTGTGAGTATCTGAAAAAAATGAACAGCATTTTCCTATGGATTTCTTTCCCTGGCTTCTAAATACATTCAAGCTCCAGCTGAAACTTTCTTGAATGTAGGGAACACACTTGTCCTTCATGTAGATTTTCTGGGGAATTGATAAGGGTTAAACACACAAGTCACCTTTTCATGTTAATATGAGATCTTTTCTTTACCTCTAAATCTGTCCTCATTAAAATGCTAAAGTGGTTGAAGCTACCAAATAGGTTCAAATACTAGTAGGGAAGACAGAGAGACATCTACACTTCATTTCCTTTGGAAGATGGGCTAAATCTTTACTTAATGAGAATCCTCTATAAAATTGAGTAAAATTGAGGTAATTGTATACATGTTCTACTGAAAGACATCAGGATTGTGTCATATGAGGCTTTACTGTTTAAGATAAAAATGATCCTCTGCCTGAGGGATATAATGAAGACAAAATCTTTTGAGCTGGGATCTCTGCTATATTCTTGTAAATGGGTCAAGGAATTGAGAATTATTCCAGAACACCAGAAAAATGCAAAATGAATCAGAAGCCATAGAAAGGGATTGAATGACAGAAAGTTTGTCTGCTCTGTTCCATGTATCTGTTGATCCTAAGTTATCAACTGTCTTTTTGTCCTTAGACTATTACAACATAATTATAGGTTTTGGTTTTGATGGTACCAGAAAGTTTATACTGCAAAAATAGCACCTTCCAAACATTATCCTTTTTCTAATTTGATTTGCAGCTTTCCATAGGAAGAAAGTAAAAACAACAAAAAAGATCTCTAGATCTCTTGCTGTGCATGTTTTTTTTCCATTAGCCTTGTCTGTATCATGTATCCCTGCTCAGACACATCCCCTAACAATCCTCTTCAAACATGCTATGAAGGGAACAGACACTTTGGAATATAGGAAGAGATTGTTTTGACAAAGAAAAAGAATCCAGTGTGGGTGTCTTCCAGTATCATAGAACTTAACTGCAGCTCATGCACAGAAAAACATCCCACATTTCCTCTGTACACATTCTTCCTAGGCAAGTATATGGCATGTTTCCTCTTCCAGTTTGTATAATATGGTGTCACTCCTACAGCCTAACTCACAGTTTTGAGAACCTAATCCTAGGATGTTTTCTTTCAGTGAAAACTTTGTAATCAATTTGATTTGGCATTACCAAAAGAAAAACCAAGCCTTCTTGAGGAAAACAAATTAAAAAAGAAATCTAAAACCAAAGCAAAGCAAAACAAAAACTTCAGGCATATTGCAACTTTTCAATCAGGCCAGTAGGCTGGTGGATTTCAGCCTTGCTGAAAAGAAATTTTCATTCAGATGGTGGGTTGCCTGTCTGTCAAAAACTCTATGAACTTTGTGACATTAAATGAATCCTCTACTGACTCAACATATTTATGTTATCTCTACCACTGAGCCTATGAGAGCAATTCTACATGCCTCGTTAAAAATCAGGGATGCACAGACAGGAATATTGTGGTTTATAAGGCCCTGTCTCATAATTTACAATGCCTTTGGAGTAACAAGAAGAAAAGAAATGAAATACGCTTGTTTTTAGTTTATGTTGCCCAGACAGACCCAGCCTTCTTGAATCATGGGTAAAGACTTTTATTTTTTTTCTTACTTTCTGACATACATCTTCAGGGCTTTAGAACAAGGTAAAAAGATTAGTTCAGACAGACAGACAAAAAAATACAGCCCTTGAGTCTTTTGGGACAGACCATAGATTCGAGCAATACCTTCCCCTCAAAAGCAGTTCATAGGAACCTAATAGAAATTTTCCTTCAAGTCATGCTTTCCCCAACTCAAAAAGGTAGGAGGGGAGAGATGACCTTTGATTAAGTTGCTCTCTCTTTTCTTCCTTTAGTTCAAACAAAGACTCCAGCCTTTGAACTGCATTGGTTTCATTTTTTGTTTGTGGAAAGTGAAGATATGAGGCAAGTTGAAGGCATATAGAATGAAAATTCTGTCAGTTATTTAAATTTTGAGGCCTTAATAATGAACCAATTGTGATTGAAGATGTCCTTTGCATATATTAAATGTGTATGGCATTAATGGGCAAAAACTGAAAATAAACAGACATTGAACTGCAGACACTACAGGATTTTACTCTGAAAAACACTGGAGACCTCAGCAATGAACATTTTGGAACAGCTACTGCTCTTAAGTTATTAATAAGTATTTAGATGGCTCTAAATTAAAATTATGAACAAGTGATTGGTCACATTATCTTATACTTGAATGTAATTCTTTTTATGGAACACATCAATATGAAAAAAAAAAGCATATAACTTTCTAATGACCTTGTCATTTGGATTTGATTAAGTCTGTACTGCAGTTTTATTTCCTGTGGTGCCCATTACTGATTGGGAAGACACATTATAATTACCTGACACTGAGAGAATTATTTAAAAAATATAATTTTTTTTCAGTTAAATGTAAAATATTCCCTTTATCTCATCATGGAAATCTGTGTACTGTAGCAGAAACTAAGCAGGAAAAAACACCCTCTGTATTCAACGAACAGTGTAAATGACAGAATGTCAAGAATTTAAGCCTTTGTTTTGCTAGAATGAAAGTGATTTTTTCTTTAACTATGTGTTTAAGAAGATCTCAGATACTCTGGCAAGCAGAAAGCAAATTATTTGTCCAGAAGCGAAAGCAACCTCTTGTTTTATAAACTGGTTGTAAAATGCAACCATAAAGAAAGAAAGAAAAAAAGTAATAACTAATCCTTGATTTAGCAAAGAGAAACCTTGTAGTGAAAGTGTTTCTCTTCTGTGTGGAGAAATTCTGACCAGATTTCTTCTGCTCTGAAGTAGCATATATAAAAAACTTTATATTGATTTGTAGCAGTAGAAACAAGAATTTGATGTTGATCAGGCATGATATCTGTGCTATATTAATGTCAAGTGTGAAATTTTGCTGAAGAAATTGAAATATGTGTATTTGTCCCTTTCTCTCTGGAAACCAGACATCACTGTCCCGTGTGCTTAAAAATCATAATCTTCAGTAGAATATAAACTTTAATGTCATCTACATTTAGCATCAGATTATAATCTAGTTACACTACTATACCATACCTGATAGCACAGCTACATAAAGATATATTTTTGTATAGCATTTCTGAGCATTTCAGTCATCTCAAATCATATCAGAGTAACATTTTCTCATCCTTAGGTTCATATTAAATACTATTCAAATCTACTAAGATATTTGGCTTGAAAATCTGCCCCAACTTCTGAAGGGACCTCTTTATTCTGCAGCATTTATATATATTGCTTAGACCTTTAATACTCTTGAAATGCAACCACTTGTTCTAGAAAGAGGAAAGCACTTAGTCATGAATAACAACATTGGACAAATAGTTTATGAACTGTATTGAATGCTATAACCTTATACCAAATAATGCAGACAAGAGGAATTTGGGAAAGACAGTATACAGATACCCAAATTGGAATCTTATCATGAAAAACACATCCTTGATCCTCACGGAAAAAAAAAAAAAGTGTAATGTCCCCCAGTCTACTTAATTATAGAATCACAGAATTATTTAGATTGTAAAAGACCAGCCATTATCCTAACACTGCGAAGTCCACCAACTAAACCAGAATAGAGAACAGACTGCCCCTGACCTTGCTAAATCCTCTTTTCAGGTAGCTGTAGAGAGTGAGAAGGTTTCCCCTCAGCCACCTTTTCTCCAGACTAAACAACCCCAGTTCCCTCAGCTGCTTTTCATAGACCCTTCCTCTCTAGACCCTTCACCAGCTTCATTGCCCTTCTTTGGACATGCTCCAGCACCTCAATGTCTTTCTTGCAGTGAGGTGCCCAAACCTGCACCCAGTATTCAAGGTGCAGCTTCACCAGTGCTGAGTACAGGGGGACAACATCTTCCCTAGTCCTTCTGGTCACACTATTTCTGATAGAAGCCATGATGCTGTTGGCCTTCTTGGTCACCTGGGCACACTGATAGCAAAAGCCACAGGTCCTTTTCCTCCAGGGAAAAATGCCCCCAGGCCTGTGGTATTTCATCAGCTTGTTGTTACTCAAGTTCAGGACCTGGAACTTGGCCTCGTTAAATCTCAAACCATTGGCCTCAGCCCATCTATTCAGCCTGTCTTGATCCCTTTGTAGAGCCTTCCTACTCACAAACAGACCAATATTTCCACCCAACTTGATGTCTTTTGCAAACTTACTGAGTGTCCTCAATCCCTTCATCCAGATCATTGATAAAGGTATTAAACTGGAGTGGCCTCTATACTGAGCCCTGGGTAACACCACTTGTGACTGGCCGCCAACAGGACTTAACTCCCTTCACCACAACTCTTTGGTCCCAGCCATCCAGGCTGGTTTTTTTCCCCAGCGAAAAGTAAGCCAAGTAACCCAAGCCAAGAGCAGCCATTTTCTCCAGGAGAATGCTGTGGGAAACAGAGTAAAAAGCATTATCAAAGTACAGGTAAACATCCACAGCCTTTCCATCATTGACTAAGTGGATTATCTTGTCATAGAAGATCAGGTTAGTCAAGCAGGACCTGTCTTTCATAAATTCATGCTGACTGGGCCTGATCACCTGATTGTCCTGTATGCGCCACTTGATGACCCTTAAGATCATCTGCTCTGTAACCTTCTCTGGCACTAAGGTCAGGCTGACAGGACTGCAGTTTCCTGGATCCTCCTTCTGGCCCTTCTTTTAGGTAATAACACGTTTGCTAACCTCCGGTCAACCGGGACTTCCCTGGTTAGCCAGGACTGCTGATAAATGATGGAAAGTGGCTTGGAAAACACTTCTTCCATCTCCCTCAGTACCCTTGCATGGATCCCATCCAGCCCCACAGACTTCTGTTTGTCTAAATTTACTAAGTATACTAAGTATGTATACAAAGTATATGTGGTGTCTCTGTTATACATATACGTGACTTCTGGATGTTATTCTTGAAAATGCAAGCCTTCTTACAATGATGTCTGTACTTTCCTAGAGGTTTGACTTTAACTCACAGACAGTGCAATAAGACACAAATAAGTATCTTGGATTAATAACTGCAACATCATACAGGTATAAATTCACTACAGGTAAATTCTGGAAGGTGTAGAAGAAAGACAGATCAGAAAGTGACCTTCAGTTTTCTAAGCTTTCTGCTCCATCCTCCTGCAGTGTCAGGCACAGCTCCTAGGGACCCTGGCAAGTGCCATCCTCCCAGTTTATCTGGGTGCAGCACTGCTCTTGGACATTCTTATCCAACAGCCATCAAGGGTGCTGTTAATGCCACAGTTCAGACAGGCTCTGCAAGCAAAAGAGTGCTTCCCTTTCAAGTGTTGTCAGCAGGATCTCATCAAACTTACTTTCAAGGGCAGGATCCGACTTTCTTGCATCAGACTGGGAACACTCTTATTTGTAGTGGAGGTAACTGCTGGCAGAGAGCTGTGGAGAGTGGAGCAGGATGTGTGTTGCCTAAGGTTTTCAGTGGACCAATTTAGAATAAATAATAAATAAATAAAAACTTGAAAATTAGCACTGAAACACTTTGCCGCTTTTCCAGTGGTGTTTCTCCATTGATATCATTAGCATTGATCCTGATCAGAAGTACAGTGCAAGCTTTTTAGTTGGCTGGGCCAAACAAGAAAAGGGTTTTAAACAGTAGAAACTCTAAAACACCAAGTATTTTAGCAACCTCATCAGTTACCAGTGGCCATGACTTATCGTAAATGAAGCTGGTGCACAGTTTTAAATAATGTCAGTTGTTGTTCAAACATTTTACATATCAACTTATGCAAAAGTAATGCAACTATAAGTGCGCAATCAAGGTATTTACAGTGAATTAATGACAATTTAAGGGAACAAAAAATCCAGTGTTTGAGCCATTCAGTTGCAGTTATGAACCACTTTGAAATTCCTAATCTAAGATTATTAATATAAACTATGCAAAATTAATGAAGATAAAATAATTCTTTGATCCATTCTACTATTTAATTAATGATGTTATCCTATTTGTATTAACAGTTTAATACATATTTTATAGTATCATGCGATAAATCAGTATGGATGGACCTCCGGACATTATATAGTCCATATAAATATATACAAATATATTTATCATTTAATGACATAATTTTTTCCTTAACATTTAAACATTATTACAAGTACGATAACCTTCAAATGAACCTAGTGAATTCATCATATATTCACTCTTCACTGGAACCTGGACTCCGTTCCTCCTTATATCGTATGATCCCGAGCATTGTCAGAGCTTGTAAATGCATTTCATGAGCTGAGGGAGAAAGATCTTGCAACAGAATCCATTGGAATATTGACTCTTAATAGTCAAGGAAAATGTGTTGTTCTGTGTAAACCTGAAAAATATTATATGGATATCCTTAAATACAGAAAAATGGCTTAGAAGTAGCTGGCATTGAGCATTCTAAAATGACGGAATAAATAGATCTTCTGAGTTGACTGATAATAATAATACATTCGTTTTTGTGGAAAGTGTAAACATGAAATATTAAGTAGTTGAAAGTGTACAGGAGCTCTTACAGTTTATGAAATAGATTTTCCTATGTGGAAAATGATGAATTATCTTCATTAGTTTTACCAATTAAAAAATCAGTTTAAAAAGTATAGACAAATCACTATTTTTCTCCTCAGAATTACAAAACAATCTTTATAATAGTACAGTGTAATTTTCTTTTTTTTTTTTCTCCCCCAGTCTAATTACTATAATTTAATCTTATTCTTACAGTTATCTCATAGTGAAAAATTACATTTCCTCTGTATATGAATACAAAGAATTATTACTATAACTGACCAAAGATAAAACACATAATCTTAAATTATATTATATATTCTTAATATCTTCTTGCATTTGTATAAAATAACTTGTCTTGGAACTTCCCATTAACTACAAATTTTGACAAAAATTAAGCTATATCTTCATTGTCCAAATTCGTTATCTCAAGAGAAATTACAATATCTATTATAAAAATGTCTATCCTATTTAGACATAAATAGGGACAAATAATTCTCAGCATACTTTGCCACTTCTGCTGTCCCCAAATAAGTGCTCACACAAACAAGTAACTGCTCATAAGTCAATCCTGCTTTGTGAAGTGTGATCTTATTATATTATCTGGTCATAATTTTTTTTAAGGTAACTTCTACAGCAATCCTGGAAAAATGTTTGTATTCAAACAATGTATAACACGCTTTAATGTTCTCATTTGTTGAGAGTCTGATTAAATTTCAGGAATGTTATTTACTACCTAGAAAATGTGAAAAAAATGAATTTGTCACACCAAAAAAATGAAAGGAAGATTAGTTTGCATATGACAATATGGAGGCAGTTCCAAGTATCCCATATAATATGAAAGATAATTCATAATCAGGAAGAGATAGAAAAAGAGTTATTAGAAAAAGATGGCAGAGTAAGAAGAATGGACTTTGAGACTATTACAGGATAACCCTCTGGTTGTGCAAGGCTTTCAAAATGAGAACTGTATCTCAGCTGTGGAGTTGAAGGGGATAAAGAATAAAAGAGGGAATAAAGTGGGTTGTCTGACATTGTTAGAATGACAAAA
Organism: Megaceryle maxima; assembly: GCA_024605025.1. Lineage (NCBI taxonomy): Eukaryota > Metazoa > Chordata > Aves > Coraciiformes > Cerylidae > Megaceryle > Megaceryle maxima. The sequence goes on along the minus strand of JANHGN010019813.1, from coordinate 14,028 downwards.
GGAAGATATCTTACTTTTATTATTCTCAACCACGGAGAAGGTTCACATTTTTACATTATGCAGCAAGTTGTTTAAATACACATTTACAGCTTCTATGAAATGAGGATAGCTTTAAAACAACACCCAAACAGCTGTACTGGTAAACTGTTCAAGTCTCATGCTAACTTCATCTCATTAACTATGAAGCATTTCTCCAACATGCTTTGCATTCTCATCAGAGATAATAGGAAGAACACCACCAAGTAGTCCGTCTCCGGGGCAATATTACTACAAATTCATCAGCATAATGAAATATATTTTTTTTCTTCACAAATTCTACTTAAACAGGACAAATAACCAGGCTGACAGTCACCCCAGTGCTTACCACACTAACATATTTTAAGCTTATTTTAGTTTATGCCTTTCAAAACCACCTGCAACAAATGATGTTATTGTTGGCCTCTGTTTCAGCAGAAAAGTCTGCTATCACAGAAACACAGAACAGGGATGTCCAAAGTCATGTGCTTGGAAGACTCATATGTTTTCTACAAAAAACATAGCAGTGGGGTACTTGTTCTATGGCCTTTAGGGATGGGCATTATAACAAGTCTTTGGCTGCACCTTTTTATAAGCAAAAATCACTGCAAAAATTATATGCCTTTTCCTGTTCATTTCAGTTTTCATGGTAGCCATTCTAGTTATATTTTATTCAAGCAATGAAACTTAAGGAATTACTTCACAGCACATTAATTTGATGCTAAGAGTCTAATGAGAACTGACAAAAGCAAAGAAATTCTAGCTTAAACTGTCATTCCAATCACTCGAAGTGACAAGCTATACTAGAAATGTCCTTGTTTTGGTTTTAATTTGTATCTCTAATATTATTTTAACATATTCACTGCAAATGCATTATTTCAGAGCAAAAAAAAAGAGGCAACTTTAATGGGCATTTAGATAATGAGATACGTGTTTAAAACGTCAGGCAAAAAAAATAAAAGTGCCATGACTTTTATTCGCTTGATGGGTTTGATGAGTGACATACATAATGCTTTCAAAAGGATGACTGTACTTGGCTGTGAAAGTTGCAAATAATAATTTGCCATTAGCTTTGAGAACACCTTAGTGCAAGACTGAATCACACTACAGCACTGGGAATTCTGAAGATGTTTTAACTTCAGATTGACATTTCCCTTTGACAAGAAATGTATATGAATTACATTGGAATAATATGCATACAACTTGGTTTTCAGTTGGGATGAGACTATAGTTTTACCAGTTAACAGAAAATTTAAGTGGCACAGGTCAGGTTTTCTTTGATGATGTGTGCCAGTTTGCTAGAAAGCTTAAATCTTAATTGGGTAGTATATTAAATATGTGTAGAAAACTATAATTTCTACAAATAAGTACAAGATTATTTACAATAAAAATAATTTGTTCTTGAACTTTGCCAACCCAGGGTATATGCCCTTGGCACTTCTTCCCATCCAGTCATTGAGCAACACTGAGAAAGAGAACAACACTTGTGAAACCATGACTCCTCTACAGCTCATTGAGTGAGAGCTGCTAAAATGATTGATAGCTTGACCTTTAGACTCTGTAATGGTAATGTGTATTTAAAATTTATGCAGAGTACAGTCCTTTAAATAATGTGTGAGTCCTGATTCTATTCAAATGCTGAATTGACAGCCCTGAAGATGGCAGTTCTCTATTCCCAGATCATACCTACAGAATTGGCAACAGCCTGGCTGTCAGTCTGGAAACTCATCTCTAAATTCACACATACAATGCAGCCAGAAAAAAAGACGTGATTATTTGAATTATTCAAACCCTTCCCTGTGTTCTCCACTTCATACAGGACTAAGCTGAGGAAATGTTAGGACATTAGTTACTTTTCTAAACAAAAAGCAAAAACAAAACATGGATCTGAAAACATCTCAAGAAAGCTGCCTCAGCTATCTCCAGATCGGCTTCAAGATTAAATATTTTTGTAATACCCAGAACACCATTAGGATTTGGTTTTGTTTAGGGAAGGCTGGGTGCTTTGGTGTTTAAAATTCCTATAAAATACTGTTTCCCCCCTGTGTCACTTTGACAAGTGACATGAGCATTTAAGAGTCTTAATAATAAAAATAACACTGAATTTTAGAGACACTTCTGAAATTGGCACAATCAGCTGTCAGTAAAGTCATAGCATGCTTTAGCTGAAACTACCTTACCATCTCTTCTGTCATTTACTTCTGTTCCCTCCATAACTAGAATCCTCTTCTCATATTTTTGAGACTGTTACAGAAAACTGAAGACCCTTGCCAGATCTCAGAAACATCTCTATTTCCAGTTAGTGCATGCAAACAGCACAGACTGGAGGCACTCATACAGCAAGAAGAGACAATTTACTGTAGTATCTGAGGCACAGTTTGAAAAGTGTAGAATTTATATTCCAACACTTTTATGCTTCAAGTTGAAAATAATTCCATTATTGTGTTTAGAACACATTTGTTTTAAATTTCACTTATCAATGAAAATGAAATGTTGACATGAACAGTGGTAATAGTGCATAGAAATGCATAGCTAAATAGGCTTTAGCTATATGTGTATGGAAATTGTTACTTTAAAGATACTCTGTACTCCCTCTAGTCCACTTCTACTTTAATAAGGAATTTTCTCAAGGGGGGAAAGGAACACTTATTTCTAAAACAAATTACCTTCTTCTGTGGTAGAACAATTAAAATTTATAACACTTGCTATATTCAGTCCATGCTTTGAATTCAATACATCAGATACTGCTTTGTAATGCTAAGCTTTACTGTTGGTATTTTTTTCCAGAATCCATGGAAAATGTTTTTATATATTATGTGGGTTTAGACATATTTATGACATCCTTATTGAATTTACTGTTTATGTCATTGATTTTATTAAAAAAACAAAACCAAAACCACAACAAACAAAAACCATTTTCCTATTAATAGATAAAAAAGCAGAAAAAAAGTATTGCTCTGCAACACTGTTTCTATATCAACTGTATCCCTGCCACAGACATTTTTTAACCCAACTATTTATACACCGAATAAAGTAAAATTAAAATTGAAAAGATGCCATTTTCCCTTAAGCAATGTCTAGAATTCTCCATAAATTCACCATAAACTGCAAAAACCCCACTATGCCATAATTGAAATTATGTCATTATAAAGGATTAACAATTTTATTCTTGAACAGTAGAGACTAAGATTCATGTGGGGGAGACACATGACCCAAGCACTATTAGATAACAGTATTTCTACCTCATAGGCAGGCAGCCTTCACTGAATCCTGGAAGTCAGTCACCTCTGAACTTAGTTTCTTATTTCATTGCTGCTTGCTCAATTTTCCTTCCTTATTTTCTTTTCAGCCAGTGTGCAAATGATGTCTTACATCACATACCTGGTTCTCAGGGTGGAAGGAAAAAAAAAAAAAAAAAAAGAGGAAGCATGTTTTTAGCCAGCTAGAGGATGGCTAATCACAAGCTTAAGGCTGCCCTGGAGAAATTTCCATCTGGTTTGGTAGAAGTTCATAACTGGCTCCCAAACGAGCCATTATGCATCACTCACAAGGTTTATGCCATGTCCTCTGTTATCTTTCATGTGTTCCCAAGGCCAAGGGACTCACAGCTGTGTTCCACTCTCTGCAGGCTCCTAAAAGGACATCTGCTGCTGACAGAGACTGATAAATCAGCCTGAGGACACAAAGCCCTGGATAGCACACGGTGAATTACAAGGTCTCAGGCACCCACCAAGGCATCCTACTACCTTGGTTGCCTCTAGTCAGAGGAATGAAATTTTCTCCTACTACAGACTCAGATTCAGAGGTATCTTTCCCTCATTCTGTTTCCTTCCCCACACTCACAGCTTGTGGAGCTGGTTTTTTAGCATGGCAGTAAACTCCAGATATATAGCTCTACAGAACTGAGAGGTTAAAGAGCAAGTTCTTTAGGCAGCTTTATTTGTAAGGCATAGTTACAACAGGCTCCCATTTAAGTTACAGCTGCTGCAGAGTTCAGCAGAATCTGCTATCAATGCAGTACTTCAGACCTCATGCATCTTATAGGCTTCATGTCTGACTTTGCAGACCCAGATGGTATGAACTGCTTCTATTTAAGCAGGTGAATGAAGTTGCTAAAGTCAGCCAGCTGACTTGTGCTCTGTAGGCCCCTCTTTTGATATCATTGCATGGTAAAGGCCGTTACATGTAGCTAGTGTAAAGACACTTCTTGGTCAAATGATTTGCATCTATCATGTGCTCATAGCCTTTTCTGAGATGACAGCAATTCCAGTGACTAAAGGATGTTAAAGCCATATGTTAACCCTTTGGATTCATACTAGAGTGTACTGGGTATGGCTGTGCTGGACATAACTTTGTTTTTGTGGATAAAACAGCATTAGGTAGAAAGTTTGACTGAAGCAGTACCAGTACACCTGTGAAATTGCTAATAGGCAGTGAGGGGACACAGCCAAGACAGCTGATCCAAATTGTCCAGGAAGATGATTAATAATGTTATGTCATGCTCAGTGTTAAAGAGGAAGATGGTGGTAGTGACTTACTTCAGAGGTGACTATTTAGAGGCTGATTGTCTGAGATGCGGTTGAGTGACTTTATGGTTTTTCTTCTCCTTTCTTTTTCTTCAACTATTAAACTGCCTTTATTTTTTGTGCAATTGCTGTGCAATTCACACAGAGTAAGAGGAGTATGTGTCCCTTGTGCCACATGAAGCAATTCCCAGCTGCACCATAGAAATGAGTCTGTCACGTGCTCACATTGTCGACAGAGTTCAGCCCCTCTGCTGCACACTCTTTGTAGTTAAACCAAGGAGCTTACTTTAGAATTTAGTATGACAAAACAGGAGAGATTTAAATCAACAGTCACATGCTTCTAAGTACTGTAGCACTGAAAACAGTGTGCATATTATGCATAAAATTTTCAAAGAACATCTGTATTTTCTTAATATTAACATATCTCACTAAGAACCTGATCTTTCCTGTTAGTATTTATGGCCATGTGTTGGAGCCCCTACAGGGCCACCCAATCCCACCAGTCCATAAGGACACCTACATTAGTTCATAGTGCAAACAAACTGGGCAGCAGCATAATATCAGGAAGTTCTTGGCATCCTGAACTTTGTTTGGTGCTTGCTAGCAAACAAGTAGAGATGTTTATCTAACTAATGGCAACATTTTCACATCACTTGGATCCAAATTAAGTACTGGGCTGCAGAGGAAACAAGATAGAAATCAGACTAGAAAGAAGTCAGGCACTGTGACAGTCTAACTTGCCTTCCAGTAAACATTAAAAAGCATAACTGGTGAAAAATCATGAAAGAAATAAGATTTCAGTGTAATATTTGACGTCATAGAAATTACAGAATACTATCAGAGCAGATGTTTATTATATTTGTGTGATAGCTTATCTTGTTCTAATAGCAATTACATTCAGGTGTGAGCAGGTTCTAAGTTGCATGTCTTCTGTCTTTTCATCCTTGAGTACAAACTTGAAAATCTTAGATCATGCTGTGATATTACCTTGTATTATAAGATCTTATCTACTTTCTCTTTAATTGCACCAGCTTATCTCTTTAACCTGACAACTTTGACAATAAATTTCTTTCTGTTTTTATCTGCACTTTTTTTTTTATGCTGGTCTAAAGTGTATCAGCAAGACCTGATAGCAATCCTTCAGTTATTTTATCATTACTTCTTTACCAAAGCTCATTAGAAATAAATTATGAACACTAACTGGAAAGCAAGTTTTACTGTACAGAAGGACATACTTCTACAAAATCTAGGGAAAATTTCCTTGAATTGAACAAAAAATAGAATATAATAAAAGTTAAAAGTGAGCTAAATTGTGGACTTTCTTCCTGTCATGACTGGTGAATTTCTTGTTATCTGTAATAATGTGGCTTTGAAATTACTCATGTCAAATAAGATTCAGTGCCATTCATAGATTTAAGATAAGCTTAAGACTTAGTGATTACCTTTTTTTTTTTTTTTTTTTTTTTTTTTTTCCTGTAAATTAAGTTTTGTTAAAAATAGGTTAAAAATCAATGGTTTAACTCAAAATATACTTGAAATACCTGTCAGTTTATTAAAATAATCATTGAACCAAACAGTTTGAGACATATTTTAAATCACAACACTACAAGGCTGTAGGAAGACAGCCAGATTAATCCTCTTTAGCAAGGTTTTTTTTGAATCAGAATTTTTTTTCTGTAATAAATAATCATATAACACCTATCCATAGCATAAAAATGAAACATCTTGGATGTTTAACTGCCAGTGTCTGATGTGAAGAGAGTATGATCCCCTGGAAGGCTCTGAGGAACAAGGGACAGTGGACAAACAAAGTTCTGTTCTGGATACCCTGCTGTGGTACCAAAGGTGTATATGAATACCACTGTAGGATTCATCTGACCAAAAATATATGTCTGTGTCTGTACAAGCTATTTAGATTCCCTGTATGTGACTGCAGTGAAATAGCTCTTTTAGATTAATTTGCACTTGTAATAGATGTTCACCTTAGGATGCACCTATATCTCTGAATCCCATCCCATATCTCAGACTAGCGCTGAATATTCTTTACATGAGCCTTGAGCAGTCCTAGATCTTTAAACAACATGGGTTCTTAGCCTCTCTGCTTTGCAGTCTTTTGTGGGTTTGTCTTTTAGCAAAGTTTAGCAATTCTTTCTTGTATGCTGACATAGCAGCTTTAGATTAGCTTGTTTAATTCACTTTTACATATGCTCTTTGGGGTTAAAGATAAACCACCAGTACATTCCAGGAAAAGGAAATAAAAAATGCTGCTATCCTAACCAAGAATCTTTCATTGACCAAATGTATGTATGGACCCTAGAAAACCTCTTCATATTCTCAGCCTTCTTAACGTTTCTGAAGTACAATTAGAGGCTTCAAAGGCTGTTTATAGGATATATTCAAGAGAAACACAGAGATTCCTAATCTTGTCATCTGATACACAACCCAGAACTAGTCCAGAAATCTGTAGCTGTCTTTTGAGAAGGGGAATATCATGATGATTCCCCCAGATATTTCTGAGATTTGATGGGACATGCTTTGCTGCTTTTCACCTTAGACACCCTTTTTTTTTCTAGTTCTCACTGCAAAGCAGCATGTCTATAGAAGGCAGCTTCTTTTACTGTGACTGAAGAAAATCTGTTCTAGGAGTTTAGGTTCTTTATGGCTAGAGAACGTAAAGTACCTCTTCTTAAAGATTCACCTGTCGATCAGGTATTACAAGTTGATCTTCCAGGCAGAGATGCATAAGCATTAAAAAGGAGCTTTATCCACTCAAAATCTCATGTTGAAGGCAAAGAAGCCACAGAAATGAAGCAAATAGCAGGACCCAAGGTGGGAAAGAAGAGACTTCTTCAAAAAGACTGTTTGCAGACAGGGGAGAAGAACAAGTATCTGAGGAGCCTCATCTAGTTAAGACATAAAAAGACCTGGACAAAGCACTTTCTCTGCCTTGTGTTTCCAACTCTGACATCCTTATATCACTGTGGAAAAAAAAGGTGTTCTTAGGTGGATTTTTCTACCCAAAGTCACATTGCCAGAAAGTCTTTTACAAAAAGCTTTTTTTTCCTTCCACTCTGCAAAGTATAGATAAGGGCTAAACAGCAATCTATATGTGTATCAACCTAATGCCATATTTTAGTGACAAACCCCTGGCTCATTCTGTTGGAACAGCAAAAGACCAACAGCGCTATCTGAGACCACGCGCCCACCTGAACCAGTATGTTGTATCTGACAACAGAGTAGCAAATGCCTCAGAAACCATATAAAAGCAAGGCATACACAGTACAACAGGTACTTCCCTAGGCTATTTTCCCAGATGCTAACAAATTGCAGTCAGCTCAGAGTAGGCTAACAACTCGGTTCCAAATATGCTGGAACAGCCAAGAATGTTTTATCCACAAGAAAAGTTGTAAGCACAGAAAAATCTCCTACCTCTATAAGAAGCTTCAAAAAAACCTAGAGGTGAATGGTTCTCTAAGGAGGGTAAGGTCACCTGGCTGCAGGATCAGGAGAATGAAATTATTTATAGGTTGAGGAAAATGCAAACTCAAGTTATAAGGAGGAATAAAGGGATAATATTTAGTCAGTCACCTACCCCACAACCCTTCCTGCTAAAAAGAAAGTAAATAATATCCAGAACAGGTTAAATATTTGCAGGAAAAGTGCATACCAGAACACAATGGGCAGATTAGATGGACCAGAGGTGAGAGTGTCATCAATTCTTAAAGGATTCTCTAAGAACTTTATTAGTCCTTGCTTCTTCCTCCTGAGTTGCAAGATGAAAGACCTTCCTGCTTGGAAGCAGGAGGAATTGGATGATGTCTGATTAGTAAATGCTCTATGGAATTGATAGACATATGGATAATTTCATGCAATATGTGAAAGCAAATAATACAAAGGAATTGAGCCATATTCTGAGCTTCAGTTTTAAACTGCTACTAAGTTTTGTCTACTTTTGGTTTCAGATTTTTGGTTCTAATCTGATTTCAAACAGCCAGATGAGAAACTCTGCAGTCAAGCATTTAAAATATTCCAACTATATCTTCCCTTAAAACTACAGAACTAGTGAAATTTATTGGGTTCAATTCCATAAATACATGTAGAAATACAATTTTCTTTCAAAAACACTCCAACTATGAACTCATATTGGAGTTTGTATAGAAGTGGGATATTATCTTCCAAGAATACTTAAAATATCACCAAAGAAGTACAGGAACTGTAGCTAATGAAAAAAATGCAAATGTGTTGCATCACATATTAGTATTAAGTGTTACACTGAATAATGTTTCATTGATGTGTTCTGCAAATTTGGCAAGCATTACAATTGGCTTGTAATGGCAATAGAGAAAAATTAATTCTTAATTGTAATACCTTTGGCTAGGAGGGCAAAGCTACTATCAACCATCTTGTAAAGGTTTTTATTGAAGCATCAATAACCTCAATCTTATTATATTTGATTGTTCCTGCTCATGAAAGTATAAACTCTGTGTGTGTGTGTGTGTGAATAATCCATGTAATGTTTCCCAAATGAACCTCCTAAAGCAGTAATACAGGAGCAATGGGGTTTCAGTGATTTGTCACACGACCCAGCAATTCAGTAGATGAGGAAACTCTGAATGTTCCCTTTTACAAATTCACAGCCCAATGCAAGATACTGGAGTTGGAACTGGAAAATTACTAGATTGAAACACTGAAACAGATTGCCCAGGGAGGTGGTAGATGCCCCATCCCTGGAAAAATTGTCAGGTTGGATGGGGCTCTGAAGAACCTGCTGTAATTGAAGACATCCCTGATCATTGCAGGGAGGTTGAACTAGATGACTTTTAAAGGTCCCTTCCAACCCAAACTATTCTATGATATTTATGACATTATTTTCTTAATTAGACTAGAGTTTCAGCCTTGAGACAGCTAATGGTTTTCACAAAGTTAACTGAAGGATTAGTCTGAGCTGGTTTTGTAACAGGATTGCATGATGTATAATTTATTGAAGATCTTTCTCTCCTTAAATTTTAAATTAGGGAATTACCATTTTAAACATATATATATATATATATAAAATCTGTTTTAGATTTCTTAATTTGCAGATATTTAACCTTACTGTTTAGCCTTATGCTTCAGCTGTGAAGTTTCATTTTGTAATCTCTCTGCCACTGCCAAAAGTAGAGAGGGAAAGTAACTGCTGTGCACAAGAATCAAAAGCACAGAAACAATAAAGGAAATCAACAAGTTTTGGAAATCAGATGAGAGAGATATGATTTCAGATGCATTCAATGTGGAAAAAAATAGATTTTAAGTAAATTAACAGGATGGATCTTAGAAGCATTTTATCATTTTTATTAATCTTACTGAGGCTCTAAACTCTGTAAAATTTTTTGGGACAAAATACATTCAAAGAAACTCAAATGCATCTGTCCACCTAGAAGAAACACCATAAATTTCAATTCAGCAAAAATCTCATTGAAGTTAACTAGTTACACATGTTCTGTTTCAATGAACAGTGTCTATGGATCATTTAGGAAGTAAAAATATTCCCAGCCTGTGACTTCCAAAAAGGCCATTTATGCACTACTTTTGTTTGGCTTCATCATCATGGCTGTAGCTGTAATTTATTATCACAAGTGTAATTAACATTATATTTTACATGCATTTATAGTGTTTAATACCCAAAGGATTCTGCGGCCTGCACATAAGCCAAAGAAAAACAGGCTACAGAATTAAAGTGGCTAGATGAAGATAGGACGTGGAGCTGAATGAAGAGACTGCAAATACAGCAAGTCATATCTAGGTTTCCCGTAATTTAAACACTTTGTTTCCAGAAAACATGCATGCCATGGTGTCCAGTCCCTATCAGGGTCCAGTGATAAGTGGCATTCTTTACTCTCACTAATATGTTGGTTAAGGAGTTCCTGTCAGAATACTAATGTCTTTTAAAAAAATCCCAACATTCAATAGTCAAAGATCACCAGAAGTGTAGGGGATTCATTTTCCTTCAACTGTAAAGTACAATGTCTTCCCATGGAAAACCAGAGCTCAAACCCCTTTCTCATAAAGAAGAGCAATGGTGAAAGACCCCGAAGTGTTTCATGTTCCAGATTATGAAAGAAGGAATTCTAACCAATGTCAGGAATAAAAATCCATAGCCTTTTGTGAAGTAAATTAAAACTTAATTGCAAGTTAATCAAAACAGTCTGGTATTGCTTGATACAAGTTCATATTACGCTCTTTTTTGTTTTTCTTTTCTCCCTTCTCCATTAGCATAAAATATGTTCAAGTTAATCAAACACTAAAAACACTTGCAAGCAAATTCCTGACTTCAAACAGTGTTTGTGTTTTCATAACTCTTAGGGTGATTTATCTTCCTCCTACAGTTATCTATAGCATCTCCAGAATTAATGAATTGATGAATATAGCATTCACCTCTATTTTTTTTCAACTTATTTTACCACCAAAATAAAAAATAAATTCAGTACCCACAAACCCTGTAATTAAAGAATTAAATAATTAAAACAAAACAACAACAACAACAAAAAAAAACCACCACAAAAAACCAACATTTAATTGATGCTGTGTTCTCTAGTCAATTGTGTTATAGATGCATAGTGAGACTTGATGTTTATTGGAATAAATGAAACATGATAAAGGTTCTGAAAGCTGTAAAAATATGATATATTAATGGAATTAGATCATTGCAGTTCAAAGTGCACCTCAGAAGACCTTTTGACTCATTTAATAATTTTCCCCAAGAAGGCAGAAGCAAATTTAGATAAACTCAAAATCCAGGCAGAAGCAAATTTAGATAAACTCAAAATCCAGTCAGAGTAACAGAAAACTCTCACCAAGTCTTGAGCAAGTCATTAATCCTACACATTTTATTTAGAACTCAGTATGGTGCAGCTACAAATAGAAGTGTGAGTTTCAAGGAAGTTAAACTTACATGTATCACAATTACAGAGTTATGACAAATTTTTTTTTCTGATCTGCAGTGAGACCACAGTATTTGGTATTCCTTAAGTATTTCCTTTTGATTATATAGTGTGGTGGTCTAATGCTTCATACTAGAGACATAATGAAAAACCCAGGGGAATGAAAAGGAATTTGAAGGGAAAGGATGTGCCGAAGAGAAAACGCATACAACATGATGTAAAAAAATCTTTCTGTCTTGCTTGAACTGACATGTCAAATACACTGTTTCTAATGCTTCTAGGTCTGCCTGCTGCTTCTGATTCTCCTAAGCCTAGGCTGTTATAAAAAAATGTAAAACTTTTTTAAAATTTCAAAAGCACCAAAAGCTCAAGAATATTTAAGTTTGTTTAAACATGGCCATTATATAAGTTTACAGATACTTCATTAAGGAAGTATATTAGCTCATACAGTACCTGGACAACAAACCTGCTAGTATTTTGAAAATCAATCCTTGTTCCCCTAATGTGGAACCTAATTTTCCAAAATCACAAACCACTGCTACCTATCTCCTAGCAACAGCTAGAAAGCCTAGCAACTGCAGGATTATTTTTTATTATTTTATTTTTTAATCACCTTCATAGAGTAGATTCTTATCTGTGATTGCATAAAGAAATGAGAAGCCTCTGGAGATGGTCATTCTCAGCTCAGTTGTATGGAAGTGTATTATGTTTGGATAACTATATACATCTGCTCTATATAGTGCTGCTACAGTACATTAATGTAACTCAGAAGTACTTAGGCAAGTTGAACGGAATATTAAAAATGGATTTAAGTGCAAATCCTTACAAAGAAGAGATTCCAGTCTGTGCCTTATGTCAACCCAGGCTAATTCCTGGGAGGATAACACCCTCTGTGTTTCAAAACCTAACAAACATCCAGGAGCACTGGATGAGTTAAACGAATCTAACATGTATGTTCTTTAGAGGGGTAAGAATTGAGTAAGTTAAAGACTACCCTACAAGCCGGAAGATACTCCTTCAGGCACAGAATGATACAACCACAAGAAGAAATACAGTCTCTTCAGATCACCACTTGGATGTCTACATGGAAAGATGCCTACTCAGAAAAGAAGGGTAGTTTAGGAGATAAGCTGTATCTTCTCTTGAAGTTGTTCTTATCTCAAAAGTACCAGACTTTTAGCACAAAAACCTTCATAGATTTACATAAAACAGTAAATGGAGTGGAAAGATTATTTGCTGTCATCATTACAACAGTGCTGGTGGGCAGCTAGAAAGCAAATAGGGAGAGTACTAAAATAGTCCTAAGCCCTCAGACACTCTACAGAGGCTAGATCTGAATGAGACCTCCACAAAAGACCATGGAAATTTCAGTCCTTTCCATTTAAATTCTGCTTTAGATACTTTCTAAATTATTGTCTGTATAAACCATATGAACTCAGTAGATTAAACTGAAGGAGAATAAAAAGAAAATTAATTCTGTAGAAAGGTAAGTGAATCTGTTGACTGGATGGTACTGTTTAAGAACAGGAATTATAGTGTTCTGAGGATTAAAACATAGAAACTGAAAAATAGAGTTTCCTTTCGCACAAAGGACACACATCCTGTTATGTCTTAACCTCTGCATTCAGTGAAACAGCATGATTCCTGGCTTTCCGATATATGTCTTTTCATTCAACATCTTTATTGATGACCTGGATGAGGGGTTCAAGTGTACCATTAGTAAATTTGCAGATGACACTAAGTTGGGGGTGAGTGTCGATCTGATGGAGGGTCAGGAGATACTGGGCTGAGGCCAGTAATATGAGGCTTAACAAGACCAAGTGTAGGATCCTACACTTTGTCCACAGTAACCCCTGCAGCGCTACAGACTGGGGGATGAGTGTCTGAAGAGTGGCCTGGCAGAGAGGGACCTCGGAGTACTGGTTGATTACCAGCTGAATATGAGTCAGCAGCGTGCCCAGGTGACACGGAAGGCCAATGGCATCTTGGCTTGTATCAGGAATAGTGTGGCCATCATGTATAGGGATGCATTTCTCCCCCTGTACTCGGCACTGGTGAGGCTTCACCTCGAGTACTGTGTGCAGTTGTGGGCCACTCAGTTCAAAAAGGATACTGAGGTGCTGGAGTGGGTCCAGAGGAGAGCAATGAGGCTGGGCATGGGACTGGAGGAAAAGTCTTATGGGGAGAGGCTGAGGGAGATGGAGTTGTTCAGCCTGTAGAAGAGGAGACTTAGGGGGGACCTTATCACTTTCTATAACTACCCGAAAGGAAGTTACAGTCAAGTGGGGATCAGGCTCTTCTCCCAGGCAACTAGTGACAGTACAAGAAGGCGTGTCCTGAAGCTGTGCCAGGGGATGTTTAGGTTGGATCTTAGGAAGCACTTCCTCCTGAAAAGGGTGATTAGACACTGGAAAGGAGTGCCCAGGGAGGTGGTGGAGTCACCATTCCTGGAGGTGTTTAATGAAAGATAGGATGTGGCTCTTAGTGACATGGCTGATGTCATGGTGTTGGGTCATAGGCTGGACTTGATGATCTTGGAGGTCTATTCCAGCCTCAGAAATTCTGTG
>JANHGN010019812.1:0-25890 GCA_024605025.1 Megaceryle maxima | reverse complement strand
AATATATAAATTAAATATATAATTTCTTTGTATGCCTCATGCTTTTAATCAGAACACCATTTTGGGGTACTCTAGGCTAACTTCATATGGCCATGTCTGGCCTTACAGAGTTAAGAAATTATATGGACCGGAGAACATGCAGGACTTCAGAGAGATGAGTCCTCCCAAGAAAACAAGTCTGTCTCAACCAGCAATCCAGGAGACACTGGGTCTTCTTCCAGGTCTGCTGCCAATTCACTTGGTCATGCTTCATGTCTACGCTTGTTTATCTGACTTTAGATTAATCATCCTCTTGGATTAAAGTGTGCAACTTAATTCATCTGCTTTCCTTTTGCCAGCCTCTTGTTCTTGTCATATGCTTATTTCCACTATATTAAGAAACTCTTTTAATACTCAGGTTTGATTTAGGAGTCTTGTTTTGGTAATTTGTAAGTGAACCAGATAAAGCAGACAAAAAAAAAAAAATTAAAAAAAAAAAAAATTTAAAAAAAAAAAAAAATATCGGGCTATGCCTCTCAGCTGGGCACCTCTGCAGAACTTGTGCTCCTTTTCCCCCCTCTCAGTATTCAACAGTACTGGATTTTTCTGGTACTGGCTAAGCCCCAGTGCACGTCCTCTTACTGCTCCATCAGGATTGCCCTTTTGCTGCACAGCAACACAACTGCATGCTGAATAACTTGCACTCTGTGCTTTGCCTTTCCTTTCCAGAGCCTGTGTGCACTCCGGGTACTGAACTATGCTAATAAATGGATCCACATTTCCATACCACAGGGATCAGGCTGTGCAGCCCAACGGTCATACCCTCATAATTTACTCAGCACCAATGTGCGTCACGCACATCTCTAATCCACTGGAATTTTATAATTCCAGTCACTGATCTCTGCAGAACCCCCTTAAAACACCTTCACCTGAGGTAGTTTCCCACTTTGGCTCCATTTTGCTTCTCCTACTAGCGAGGACACCCACCTTCATCCTGCTTTTCCTTAGCCCATTTTGTATCATGCTTGGCAAATGTTATGGCTGCCTTCTTGCCCAGCTATCACATATTAGTATGGACCACCTCTGGGACTTCACAGGCTTCTTTGACACAAAACGCTTGTGCCTACTCTGGAGTGACACCAGAGGTCCTGGAGAGCCTCAAAGCTACTCCCACTTGCAACACCATCACCAAAACTGTTGTCAGGATTTATCTGTACAATAAAAAACATCCTAAGTGCAAAGGAGCAAAGCGGCAATTAACACTGATATATTATATTGACAGAAACATGCCTTTTAGAGATGTGTATCTTATGGAGTGGTTATCTTTATGAAAGAACTTAAGCTATACAAAATCTTATGCTGGAAGCCAATACCATACATGTGTTAAGTTAGACACTTACAGAGAGCTGGAATATTTTTATCATAAAGACCAGAACCAATTTAAGACCCCAATCTAAGTTTAAAATCCTTGTGATCTTCTGGATACTTTTTCCACTATTTGCTTCCCAAAACTTACAGAATACGACCAATCTTTTTAACTAATAATGTGCACACTGGTATATTTAGGCCCTCTTCCCAGAAAAACCCTCACTTAGGAAAGCATTAATTATGTGTAGTTCCCAAGGCATTTGATGAGACCCACGTGAGTACAGAAACAAAACCTACAACAAACCAACCACCTTGTTTGAGCAGCTTCACACATAAACCTTTGAAAAACTCTTCCTGAAAAGAAATCTACAATCACAGTTGACAGAGGCTGGCTGCCAGCTGGGCAGAACAGAAAGCATGGGTAATAAAGAACAGTGTTTACAAGAAGCACTATTCTGCTGGCATTCAGAAGCCATCTGAAAAAAAAGCAGATTCTGGTTTTCTGTTAAAGAGTCTAATGGGATTACAGGCTTATCTACTAGTAACACCACTTTTCAGGGGTTTTTTTCAGACCACATTCACTAAAAAACAGTAAAGGGGAGGGGGCTAAACACAATAAGGGAGAGGAAGAAGATGAAGTAAACAAAATTCAAGGCTTTTGCTACAGTGCAAGTTCAGAGAGGAAATACACTAACTGTCTACAAAGCCAGCTGCAATACAGACTGAAATTCACTGTTTAGGATTTTATATGGACAAGTTTGGTTCAAAAGATCAAAGAAGAAAAAAAAAAAATCAAAATATAGATTCTTCAAAAAACTGGCCCATCTTCCACAGAAGCAGAATCCTCTCCCAGTGTGTGCTCAGTAGCACAGTTGTAAAAGCACCCACCCCACAGTGTCTCCAGCTACTGTCAAGCCTAGTGACTTTCAACATCAGAAGCATCTGCCTCGCATTTATCCACCCATTTCCTGTTACCAGTCTTCCCGGCTGCAGAGGAGTCTATAATACCAAAAAGATATCTTAAATACTAACCAAATTATGGTCTTTCTAAATTCACAGACCAAAGGAACTACTGTCCTTCTTTCCTGTGCCTCAGATCTGGTTAATATATGTGCCACGCACAGTCCTAGCATGTCCTCTTTTCTTGTGCATTATCTGCCAGAAGCTTGGTTTACTTCCTCCCACTTGAACAACCTCTTTTTGGCACCAAGATACCTTTAAGTAACTGGTGTAACCCAAATGGACATTAACTGAGCAAACTGGTATTACTAGCATTATGTCTCCATTTTTCTAGGCAATGGTTTACTCTTGGACACATAATATCTTGTACCTCAACAAGCACTTATTTAAGCACCTAATCACATAGCTGGAGGATATGGGTCACACGTGTAGCCCATCTGGACCCTCACCGAAGGAAGGTGGTGTTGGTTCTCCAGGATTCAGGACATCAGAAGAGCCCCTCCATCCAAGGGGGATACTCAGCTGTGTTCCTCTCAGACTAGCATGTAATTAATAGGTAGCATGCTTCACATGGCACAAGGCATTTAGTTACATATTTAGACTGTGAAAGAGGATTACATTTTCACCAGCATAAACAAGCACGATAAAAAGTTCTCTCTTGGGTGAATGAAACAAGTCTTTGAAAAAAAAAAATAAAAAAATCAGAGGAAATATTCGAAGTACAACGAAGTGGTGCTAAGCATTAAACACCAGGTATCGAGCGCTGTCAAGACAAAAATACATTCAGTTATGTTTAACCTTAACTGCAGTGTTAATATAGGTACCAGTTAGATTCCCAAACTGCATAGATCATTAAACATCTTTTCTTTCTGGATCCTTAACAAGAACCTCGAAACACTTCACATAGTACGAGTAGTGCTACTATAGCAAGACAGTTTATGGATGTAAATCAGAAAGAATTTGTGATTATAGCAGCTCTTTATTAGATTCAACTGGTTAGACTGCAAGGAAGCAAGAACAAACTTTGGGGCATAAGCTGTCATCTTGGGCTCCCTCTGTCACAAAAAAATTTTTTTTTTCCCAACCTATGTGAATGTTGGGAAAAAAATTCTCAATCCCAAACCTCAGCTCTCTAATAGCCTACAGTACCATATAGCACCTTCAATGGATTCTCAAAACCCAATATACTTGTGGACTTCTGCATCATCTTTATGGCCAATGTCACCAAGGCTATCATCAATACAAATGGAATTTGGAGGCAACAATAATCAAGCTGTAATAAACTACTGGAATGCTTAGAAAAGTCCTTAAAGGCATGAATAGAAAATTCCAGGTCTTCTGGTAGAAGTGGACCTCCATTAGAATGCACATCATAGAATCACAGAGGTTGGAAAAGACCTTTAGCATCATCAGTTCCAACTACTAAATGGTAAAGGGCATTCACTATGTTTTGTTTTCACTGCAGCTCTTGACACTTCAAATGCCAGTAGGCTTGCTCCTAACAGCATTAACTAAAAGAAAAAAAAAAAATACATGCACAACCCTTTATAACTTTCACAGTATTATTTAATTTAAAGATGTAGCAACCCTAAATTTTGAATTAGCCTCACAAATGCTTCAAGATAATTTAATACACTACTGATGAGAAAAGGAAGACACATATTGATTTCTGCATGTAAAAAAAAAAAAAAAAAAAAAAAGTATGTAATTAAAAAGATAAATCAATACATTCCATGACCCTTATTTAATGCAGAGCACTCTACACTGGTCTGAACAATTTATGGTATTTTTACCAGCACGTGTCAGGTCTGAGATTAGCAGATATTAGATGGTAGATTCAGTTAGAGCCAAAGATAGCCAAGCACCAGAAGACTGATTGTGCGAGCGGTTCCTGTTCATCTTGCTCTTGGAGAGGGGATGGAGGTAATTCATAAAAAAAACACAACCCACAACACACAAAACACAACAACACAAACAACACACTACCAACACAACACAAAACCAAACACATGGAAAATGAAACTGCTACCTGAAACCCAGCAGCAATACAGATGTGTGACAAACGCTGAAATCTTTGCAACATCTCTGGCTTTAGCACCATCACCAGCTCAGTGGAGCGAGGCTGGCTGCACAGACACTGACCTGCCAAAAATCTGTCAAAATGCATCCAAACTTTCACTAGAGCGTGGAGCTGCCGTTACAGCAGCATTCACTTCTTTGGGCAAAGCCTCCGTCCCATCACCAAGACACAGGTCACTCCTTCCTTCCTGGCCTACACACCAGAACACATCAACAACACGATGCAGTTCAGAAGGAAAAGACAGTATCCCAGGAGCTGCGAGGACTCTGGCACAGAAATACACATTTTCTCTGAACAAGAGAGCATCACGACAGGCATGAACGCCACTAATCTCCAAAGACTTTGCCTCATACGCATGTAACAAGGTGGGAGAAGCCACAATAACAGAGATCTATATGAACCTGTGTTTTTGTATCATGTAACAGGCTGCTCACTGTAGAGCACAGGCCCAATAAAACAACATGAACCGAGCTGACCAAGTCACCCATGAAAATCCATCTGCTCACTCAACCACTTGGCATTGGCAGACCTGTCTCTATTAAATGGGAAGAGAATCAAAGTAGTCTAGTATTATCTGAAGCATGCAGAGAAGCCCTATGGGAAGGATGCAACCCTAGTCAGGTCACAGACAAGCTGCAGAAGGGACAGTGACAACAGATTATGCTATAAGCCTTTCCTAGAATATATCCAAAATAATATTTAAAAGGGGACAATTGTATCTAACAATGAAAAAAATGTACTAAAATGTACAATAAATAAGTAAATGTACAAGTTGTATGAGGAGAGGCTGAGGGAGCTGGGTATGTTTAGGTTGGAGGTAGCTGAGGGGGGACCTCATTGTCCTCTACAACTACCTGAAAGGAAGTTGCAGAGAGGTGGGGGTTGGCCTCTCCTCCTTAGTAACTACTGACAGAACCAGAGGAAATGGTCTGAAGCTGCAGCAGGGGAGGTTTAGATGAGATATTAGGAAGAAATTCTTTACAGAAAGAGTGGTGAGGCACTGGAACAGCCTGCCCAGGAAGGGGGTGGAGTCACCATCCCTGGAGGTATTGAAGAAGTGGGTAGACCTGGTGCTTCAGGACATGCTCTCGTGGCAGCCCTCTAGGGGCTTATTTTGTGTTTTTGAAGTCATGTTTGATCAGGGTATTTAGGTGTTTGGGGGTTTTTTAGATGGTTTTTTTTGTTATGGGTATGGTCGGACTCAGTGATCTAGGAGGTCCTTTCCAACCATGAATATTCTGTGAAAATGAAAGATTCTTTCAGATGTCATATGGAGCTTTCTTCTTAGGAAAAATCACACTAATTTTCACTGGCAATAACTGTACAGGACAAGAAAGCAGCTCTCCAGACCAAAATACCAAATCCCTTCTCCTGGATACTTTTAACTATTCAGTAGTTACACCCGATGCTCCTGGAACACCCTCTGGAGCCCACATAAAAGCAGCATAATGCCCAGTAGCTATGGCAACTCTACACCCACCTAAGCTAGAAAGCTGAAACAAAGACCACTGCAAAGAAGCAAAGGTAAACTGTTTTGTGCAAGAGGCAAAGTTCAGCTACAGAGAAAACCATCAGTTTTCTAAAACTTGCTTCATTATTAATTTCTTAGAATTCTGTCCCTACAAACACTTTGAATAATCAAAAGTCAAACCAACAGAAAGAGAAGTAATTGATCTAAAAAGCTGACTGTCATTTTTAGTGTCTGTTTCTGAAGAACAGCAATAAGGTATCTCAGACTCCAGTACCTTGCAGAAGTTCCTTCAAAGGTCCAAAAGGGACAAGTTGCATGCCCAACAGCAGTTGTTCATCTTTTCTGTGATGCAATTACCCTGGAGAGTCTATTTACAGATTTGGACTCCCTCTTCCATTCGATGGCACGAGAAATGCTGGGTGACTATAACTTGTACTAATTATTCACGACCTGCAGGCAAGAAACTGTGCAGCCCAGATCATCCCCAAAGGCAGTATTTATGCGCTGCCTCTGCCAGTACCATGCTGACCTTCAGCTTCAACATTCAACTCAGAGGGTCACAGGTGGAAATGGAAAAAAAAGCAATTCATTCTGTTTCATCAACGCTTACCTGTAAATGGGAGACCCATTCAAATAAATCTTCCAGATTAGCTTGAAGGAGTAGCCATAATATTTCCTATCCTGCAGAAGTTGCATTAAAGTAAGCAGCTGAACTTGCAAAATGTCTTCTCCCCTCCTGTCCTCTTTCTCACATCTCTTGTGTACTTTAGTGTCTCACCACAGCAGCAATTACCTCATGTGAATATGGGATAACCAGACAGATGTCATCATAGAGCAAACTTGACATGCAGAAATAAGCTGCAGGGTTACTGACATAACAGTGGATATAAGGGGGGGAAAACAACACAGCATCTGCTTTAAGTGAATGAGATCCTCCCCACTCTGGCCCATCTTTCAAATGCACTGAGGAAGGTAAAAAAAGTGTGATTGTAGAAAGCATTTCTATTTGGTACAAAAATACAAATAGCAGTAAAACATGGCATTAAAACTAGTTATATTTTGTTGTTACTTAAAGACTCCACTTGGAGTTCTGAAATTGGACAGGTATGTTTGGCAAAAAGCCATTACAAGGAGAATCATTAGCATCATTTGCATGATAAGTACTATTATTATTATTATATATTTTTTTTTTTTACTCCTGAGGTTTTATATTAGTTAAGGAGATTAAAACAGGCAGGGATTTCACCATATTTAATAAGGTTCAGATGGCAGCTAGAAAGAGCAGCTTCCTACCTTTTCAAAGACAGAAAACAACCTCCTGTAACCTCTGCACTTCAACAATCTGTAGCAAAAAATACTCTTTGCTGCCCTCAAATGAGGGCACACAAAGACTACTTTAAGATGCTGCACTGCCTTGAGTGTGTTTTCTCAGAGTCCTCTCCATTATTACATGTTTATTTCTCAATATGAAAGAAATCACCTTAAAATTAATTACAGTTCTGGCAAAAGTAATTCTTAACCACAAGAAATTCCTACCAAACTTACTCTCTTTTCTTCTTTACAATAAGCACAAGACATTCCTTCTGGATCAGCAAGTCACAGCCATAGAGGACAAAGATTTAACAAGCCTACACATCTAACCATCTCCAGTACCTGCATATTGTACACAAAGAAGCAGAAGTGATAAAAGCAGCAAGTAAATTACAAGACTACGAAAAATTAGGGGGACCTGCAGAGTTAAAAGTTTACATCAACCAATTATAATTGAAATTACTTACACAAAGTGAAACAAACAAAATAATCTAGGTCTGACTTTGCAATTCTAGTAATAGCAGAAGTATTATAGAAGACTAAAAATAAAAAAAGTGCAAGCTGTTCAAATTGTTTAGACCGGAACCATTTGAAAGGTTGATGATGGTCCTCAAGCAAATGAGGTGAAAGCAAGAACAAATCACAAGGTACACAGGTTGTGGGAACTGTTTTTCCCCATCATAGCTCTGGCACCAAAAAAACAATTGTAACTAAGAAAGAGAAAGCTGGGAGTTAAAACATGCTGACTGGTACCAGAAAGGCAAGAAAACACTGTATTTCAGATACTGACAAAGTAATCCTAGCTTCTACCTGACACTTGTACTCTGGGTCACATTAACTTCCATTCCTCAGTTCAAAAGCTCCATAAACCTGTTAAATTAGCTTTCAATAGCTGAAAGGATAGAGACACATTTGACTATTTAAGCATTATCAAACATGTCCCAAGACCACAGAGTAACCGCTATCTTCTGATATAACAGGATGCTCACTGTTACCTTATTCCTGTAATGTTATTTCCCAGGCTTTCTGAAGTCTTTCCTAGAAAAGCACAAGCGCCTGAAGAAACATATAGTGTGCCTCCTGCAGAAGTACAGTCAGCAAAACAAGGAAAGGCACACTGCATCAGTGATGAGGGCAGCAAAGACATGGAAGAAAAAGATTACAGAATATTAATAAATCTTCCTATTTCCATCTGTCTGTTAAATGTGGAATTGTATAAACTGTGTTACTAACATGGGAGAAACAAACCCTGGTGGATAGATTAAATATTTAAGGTCCAATTACTAGTGTTGTTAGAAACTTGATTACAATATTCCAGAGCCTCAATTCCATTCCATATTAATTTCAACACTGAAAACAGACATTTTCTTGCCTCTACTAAGCAAGCTGACAATGACTGTAACCTGCAGATCAAACACACCCAGTGCTCTGATGAACCAGTAGCCTGATGAGGCTTTCAGGGAGCTCCAGACAGACACTTTGACCTTTTCCAAGGTGCCAAGTCCAGCCTATCAGTGCTTTTCTGTCCCTTAGTTCCCCAGTGACTTAGATATGATGCATTTATGATACTAAATTATTAATTACAATTCTATCAGATGGGAGAATCAAGTCTGGGCTTCTTTTCTTCCCAAACAAGTTTCTCTCCGCAGCAGAGACTATTGCACTCTCTCAGCTAAGTGACTCTCAGTTGCCATGTTTTGGTGCAATTCATATTGAATTCAGTTCTGATGCTGGTTTTCTTGACACCCTATTTGACCCATTTGAAGAAGAATTCTTCAGCGATTGGAAGCAACAAAAAGCAATTCATTAAAAACACCCCTACAGCCCACATCCCTTTCCCGAGTCCAGAGTTTACCAACTGTGACACTGCAAGGATATTTCAGCTGCATGGTCACTTTGCCTCAGATGCAAATTTACTCTGGAAATGTGACAGAACATGAAACCATCTCCACCCTGAAAACTCATTATCCTGCCAGGTATGTCACAAGCATATTCAAAGTCACAGACGGATCCAGCTCTGCATGGTGAGAGGCTCATCACCCCATGGCAGTTTTCTTTCTCTGGTGTTTTGCCGAGCAGTCTGCCACCGCACACACAGGAAACTGAGGTGGTCTGACAAAAAACATACCACGAGTGGAGGCTATCAACTAGCAGCTCCTTTGTGTTCACATATTCAGAACACCAAACATTAGTAAAATTGCACAAGAAAGCGCAGGAGTTTCTGAGAAGGGTAACAGTAAAAGAAGAGCTAAATCTTTGCATTTAAGATGTTGAGCTCCTTACAGAAAATCATAGTATCAATCTGATAATACCAGCGTTCCCTTTTCATGTTTCAAAGTGAAAACAATGCATTTATACTGTTCTCTTCTGCAGAACCCACTGTTCCTACTCACTGCAACACCTCCACAAACTTTGAACAACAGAAGAGTTGAGGCAGAAGAGCTGTCTCTGTACTGACTTGTGCATGCTGTAATCCTTTTCTGTTCCTACATACTATCCATGTATGTATGAGGAGAGAAGTTATTTGGGAAAAAAAAAAAAAAAAAAAAAAAAAAAAAAAAGGAAAGGTATTTTTGGGCCATTTGTTTCTCAGCTGCATTTAGATATTGATGTGGAACTGTCAAGAAGTATACCAAATAGCTCTTCTGGAGATACCCTGTTTACTTACAATGTTCATTTCTGCTACATGCTGAGTTCGGGTTGTCAAATCTTTCAGCCAGGCAGATGGGGACAGTGAATTAGAGATTCAGCTATGAAAATCTTGTGATTTGCAGTGAGACTCATGTGCCTGAAGTCATTTAGCTTTGGAAGCTAACTGGTCTCCCACCACCACCAGTATGTGTTGTGTCACAAGTCCAGATGCACATAAACACGTAAACCATGGCTCCTGTTCATATCTGTTTCTGAAGCTGCAGCCACATCAGTAGCTTCAGCTTTTTCAAGACTGAACAGCCTGAATGACTACCCCATACACTTGGCAGTAACTCTACTCCTTCAGGTTTATAGAATGCTGAAGAAAACGGGACCTACTCCAAAATCCAGGCAAGCTCAGAACGTATACCAACGGGGTCTTAAATTTATTGCTTTGCCCAGTACAGCACTCTTTTCAGGTGACAAAGCATGCTGCAAGGCTGAAGGTGTTAACACAACCTATCTTTACTTGTCTGTCACTGAGGTCTTACTTTAGTTTCCCTACCCAGAAGTTGCTTCTCAGTAGCATATTAGTATCTTCCATAGTTCCATGAGAAAGTTTCAGAAGCTTGCAGCTGTAAAAAAGTATAATTCTTTATAGCCACCTTTCTGGACCAGAAGGAGACAGAAATCTTAAATCTTTATCTAATACCACTTAAAAATCAGAAACCCAAGTCCAACCACTTAACACATTAAAGATGGAGGATTTGTCAATGTACAGAACGTGTTGTAAGTGAGGATCAGGACTTAATATTTTCCAGTAAGTCAAATCAAGTTGTGTGTCAGCCATAAGTGAAGGGGGTTTTTGAGGCTTGACTTAATAGTGCATAAAGAGCAAAACCCCAAAGATTCTACCTCAAAAAGACCTACTCAAAAGGCCCTTCAGGCTCAAAAGGCCCTTAGCCTTGACAAGGGCTCTGTTCCACAGTGCCCTGCCTGCACAGATCCTAACAGATGTGGTCTGTGATCTTGCTTAAAGACACTGACAGAAGCATCATAAAAATTTGGCAAGAAAAATGGCCAGAGTGTTATTTTAACACGGAAAGGAAACATGGAGTTGAATTTACTTCTCAGAGATCCAAGTATATGTCTGATGAATATAATTCAGAATTCAACATGGCAGTTCTGCCCTGGCAGAGAACACGTTAAGAACTTACTCTTTCACCCATGCACGCACAATTTTGAAATTGGTGGGGTGGAAAAGAGAAGCCAACGGAATTTGCTTAGACTAGGGGGGTCTGTGAAGTTGATCATTTTAAAAAAAAATGATTTTTTTTAAATCAAATTTACATTGACACAGAAGTTTATCATCACTACTGAACTGTAAGATTTATTACTTTAAGCTGTTGTGATTAAGCTGCATCCAAAGCCCTTCTCATTCAGCCTTAACATTGAACAGAACCTCTAATCTTGATCCCATGAAGTTTTTTTTTTCTGCTTATCCTCTATCACACTTGAACTTAAAACTAAGTGCTAGCGTTGAAACTATTCAGCTCCAGTAAGTACACAACACCGTCCATAAGCTGGAATGGCTTTTCATCACACAGGACAGACATCAAAACCTGAAAACCTTTTGATAAATCGACACTTGTTTATCACTGACATGAATCATCACACCATAGCATGCAAATGATGTGAACATGCCACGTGACCAGGTCATCTCCAAAAAAACAAACATCACCATTGTCAGTATTCAGACAAACAGCCCCTCCCCACTCAGTCCGGTTTTGTTGTTGTCCTCATCAGTTGTACAGATTATTACTGTGCCAAAACTGTGCAGATCTTTTCATGAATATAAACTACGGCTCTGAGACGTTACAGGACAACGCTTTCACCTCGCATGTCTCTGCCAATGTTCATCAGTTAAAGCTTACAGCTGCCAGGCAAACACAGAGCACATACACAGCATCTATGGAAGAACTACAGTGAACTCGCTTCACTATATACCCAAGCTACAGTTACCAAACTGTCACCTTCTACATGGCCAAGGAGAAATCATCACCAGGTCGTTCAGCACAGCCTTGGCACAAGACAGGATCCAATACTGCAGCTCCAGTTCTAGCCCTTCATGGACTCAAGCATCTCTGAAACGCCCTTTTATTCACCTGCCTCTGGGGATGTAAATGAGAATACATCACTTGATGGGTGGCAGAGATACGTGCAGTTACAATTTGGCTTCTATAAATATCCTTCTCTAGCTTCTTCCTCTTTTACTGATAGGAGTTTGACACCATCTTTCAAGAGCAAATGGCCAAAACTACAAAGTACAATAAAAGCTGTGTAGTTATAATCCAAAGAGTAGGGGTAGCCGTTTGGTGTCTCACTGCACAGGACAGGCTCAAAAATTACATAGAAGAGATGCTGGAACTGCAATGCAATCAGCTAAAAACCAAACAGGACAGTTTGGTGACCAAAAAGTCACCAAACTACAAAGCTTCACAAAGCATCTGAAGTACTTCAGTCACAGGAAAGGTTCATTTCTCAGAAGCAAGAGTGAAATGCAAACAGTCAAGAGGGAGTTATAAAATAGTGCGTGCATTATAAGGCACATTCCTCATCTTGCTACAATTCAATTCTACAGTAAGCAATTCACTCATGTTGATTTTGTAGTAACTACCACTTAGGAAACCCCCTCACATAAAAAAATTATTTATGATGCTTTTAGGAGGCTTAAATACAGCTCTGAGAGCAAATACAAAGGTTTATTTCACTGTCTGCTTTCCATGAGAGGTTCAAACAACTCCAACTGATTAGTAAGTTAAACAGATTGGTCACAGGTCTGTGAATGAATTTAAGCGACCAGGCTTCCTCTGAGGTTTACCTTCCTTGTTGGGAAGGAAAACAGGTTAAACAACCCATGCTTTTATTAGGCTGAACAAAGTCAAAATATAGCATTCCTGTTTTACCTCAAACTTTTATTATCATTTAAACAACAATTAAGATGAAAGTTTCCTTCAAAAGTCTTACAGCTCCAAGTATACTGTCTGAAGACTACTAAACCACTAAACTGACAAAGAAAGAGCAGTATTTTGCCATCTTCTCTTCCATGGTTATCATGGAACTTGGAGGGGGACAAGAGAAGATAATTCTGCCCATTTCCCATGTCTCCAACAATAATGTGGGAATATTGGGCATCCTTTTCTCAAGGGTGTTGACAACTATAGTTCTTTATTTCACCACATCTAAACCCAGAGAACTCTGGTATACTTGGTTAAAAATGCTCACATACACCATACACGTGTATCTGTGATTCACCAACAGTGTGAATTTTTCACGTATGTCAGAAGTTAATCCTAGTTTTTTCTTCCATTTACCTCTGATCCTTTGCATACATCTCCATAATTCCCAATAAAACCACAATGTCTCTTGCTTCTGTTTCTCCCACCCAAGATGAAAACTGCTGCAAAATGCTGAGAAGTTTCTCAAATCTCTATCAGGAAAATACCTGTGCAGCAGCTACTTGATTATGTGTTTTCAAGATATGATATTTCTATGAGGGCATATTGTCTTAAATGTACATTATGAAAACACAGTTGTTTCTTCACTATTTGTCACTTCTGCATCCCAACTCCAGAAGGCTGCATATATTCTGCTAGTGTGCACCCAATAGGTATTAATTCCTAATACTCTGGTATCTCAGAAAGTGTTCTTCCAGAAGTACCAGTGACCATCTTCCTCCTCCCTTTTTCCTCTCTTTCTACACATTTAAACTTTCAATTTATGAAGTATCATCATTGAAAAGCAAAACAAAAAAAATAAATTAGCATGGGTGTCCTCCCTTTTCTCCTAAATGCAGGCTGACTAACAAAAAAGCTTCCTAAAAAAGCACCTAAATTCCTCATCTCCTCAATTTGAAGATAGTAAAGCTCACTTCTGCTGCTGCTGCTGATGTTCACAGCATCAACCGTGGTATTTCTCTGTGGTACCATTTTGCAGAACTTCTTGTGGCAGGCAGACCTGGGAATTCCTTCCCAAGATGTGACGGGTACTCCAGAATTCCAAATCCCATGTTACCTTAACTTTCCCAGGTTAAAATATATAATTACTCACCTTTTTCCCCTCTGTACTCTCGCTGCCACTGACGTAGGACAGTTTCCGACGGACATAGAAGAGCATATCGTCCTGCCGGGGGGCCCACTTCTCCATAAAATACGTTGAGAACATCCAAGTCCAGAACACAATACGGTCATCTTTGAAACACCCTAAGGGGAAAAAAAGAGCAGAAGAAATAACAGTTGTGGAATCACCATTCATTATTTGATTGTGCTTAATGTGACACCAAAGTCTTTCCTACATATGGTGCAGTCAAGCCCAACTGCAGCAGAAACACTCTTGCAGAGCTCAGAGTAAGAAGTTTTTCCACAGTGTGCAGCATAGCCAGCATTCAGTACAAACACACAGCCCCTCTCTGGCCACTGTCAATCAAGCCCACCTTCTGGGAACCAACATGCACAACAAATACTGCTCAGGCCCACGAGCATACCCTGGGCTATGCCTGTGCCACAGAGGAGGAAAGGACCAGCATACGGAGCAAGAATATGTCAAAGAAGCACTTGAGTAATCTCAAAGGCATGGAGTGCCAATGCATGCTCCAGTTACCGATGTGGAGCCATGAGCTACCAACAGGTTTATGATAGGCTCTCAGGAAGTACAGCTGATACCTTCTTTAAATCAATGCACAGGAAGAAGAATGTACCCGTGCAGGGGTGACTTATCCTCTCTGACAAGGAACAAACCCCATCCATTCCTCAAGGAAATGAGGAATTTGGAGTCCTGAATCCAAGTTAAACAAGAAAATGCTTGGGAAAGAGGGGAAAAGTGGGAAAACGCAACAAAGTCTTGTTCAAGGAGACAGACAAATTACATCATCAACAGCACGACAGTTGGCCTCTCACCCAGAAAAAGGGGTCACAGTAGAGGTGACATCATGTTCTGCAAAACTCTTCAAAGCATTTAACTACAATGGAACAGCAAAAGGTGGTGCACCTCTCCTATGCTGTAATGCCTTCACACTCCTAAAGAGCAAAGTTTATACAATCAAGGAGAAGCCACTAGTGTGCCTGGGACAAGGGAGCTGAATTTCTCCACTGTTGCTCTGTCCTTCTGGAGGTTCCTTGATGAAAGCAATTGCATCCCCTCCCTGAAGCTCTACTGAGAGAGTTGTCTGTTCACCAGTCTAGCTGTTTTGAAACCTGTGAAGCAAGAAACACTTAAAGAGAAAAAAAATAAAAAAAAAATAAAAAAATCTGAGAACCATCAAAAACCTGAAATAGATGATGGATGGTAGCATCACCTGCAAGCCAGGTGGGGCTATGTTTATGTACACCCATGCAACTGACAACCTGGACTCCAGAACATCTACCCTTTACAGTGGCTTATTTCCCTAGAAGCTATACACTGGCTGCCAGAGGGGTACACACACCACTTCCCAGACCGCAGCTACCATTCAGGTTGGTGTGTTTCCCTCCCAGCAGAACACTGCACACATGAAATGGTTCTGCAGAAAGAAGAAACTTGCATGAGACCGAAGTCAGTTATTTACAGTGATGTCAGGATTAAGCTTTAAAAGACTTTTCCTGTTAATTGCCCAGAAAGCTGCCACACTGTAACAGTGAAAGTGATTTCTCTTAGACACCGGTGGCTAATTTCAAGGCTTCGTAAAGCAATCAACCAATCTTTTAATCCACAAGTATAACTCAACACATTTTCCTACTTTGTTGCATGGGCAATATTTACAAGACAAATCTTTCCTTGAACCTTTAATTATTGTGGTGCCAGAAGATTAGACTTTCAAATTTAGCAAACAAATGAGCAGCTGAAATCAAAATCTTAGATCTCTCCAACCAAATGCAAAAGTAATATCAAAACCAAAATCCACTCATGGGCTGTGCATAGAATACATTAATCAGCATCAAATAATATGGCATTTGAAAATATATACCTAGTTGATTTTTAAAATAAAATTACGAAAAGGCTGACAGAGAACAAAAAAAGATAAACCTAGTTCGGTCCCAGTGCAGGTTAATTCCAGGCCATGCTGCAACTGTTGTTTGTTGGTTTGTTTGTGTTTTTTTTTTTTTTTTTTTTTGCATGGCTGCAACTAAGTAATTTTAATTACTTGAGGGTACAGACCATAATGTGCAATGTGAATAAAATCTGCAATGCCCTTAAATACTGTACTTTTTGTTTGTTTGTTTCAGCAGAGAAATGGAATTGAGCACAGGAGAGATCAGATACAGGATGCTGGGCACCTGCACCATCTGAATCCCTCTCTTGGGCATAGGTGACCAGGACCATAAGAAAAATAGCTACATCCGAGGGCCTACTACAAAACTGTGTGGTTCAGTGTCCAAAATCCAGGCTAGGAAAGGACAGGATTATTATCAGTCAGTATATTCACAGATAAAGACTGTGATAAAAGATCAAAAACAAAACAAAACAACCAAACCACACAACTCTACAGGTTTAAGGGGATAGTAGTGACACAAGAACAAATGGAAACTGCCTACCAACACCTATGTGGGCTGGAAAGTCAAAGCCAATTCCTAAGCACTCAAGCCATCAAGTTGAGGGGTGGCCACCCCAGTTGGAATAGTGAAGGCAAAAATCCCTACACATCTAAAGACAGAGCTCAACTTGGTTAAGTAGGTTCATGGGGTACCAGTGACAGCCAAGGACACCATGACCCAATCCAGTTTCTGTATTCAGCAAAGAGCAGAAAACAGGCACACATCCATAGTGATTCATTAATGATCTCAAAGAAACTTATAAAGAAAAAGAAAAGAAACTTATAAGTTTCATGGGTTTTGAGTACCTGAATTCCCAGCCTTAATTAAGTAAGGAGGTGCAGAAGGAAAAGAGGAGGGAAAGAGGGAAAGAGAATTGCCCTGAGTTCAACTGAAGTTCTAAGAAAACAGTAAACCAGGAGCCAGAAGTGCTGCAGCAGTGAAATGACTTCAGCACTTGCAGCATAATGCTGGAAGGGTTGGGGGTGGGGGGAGGAGAACAAACCTTATTAGGAAAACCCTTATAGCAGTGTTGGATGGTTGTCTATGCCAAACTCCACCTGCAACACATCAGATGTAAAATCATCCTCCAAGCCTTGGGGAAACTCTGAGACATTGCCTTATCTGAATTAGCCTTTAAAATCTACTATTAAATAGGATTAACTTTCAAAGGAGACAAAATTTGTAATTATAATCCAGGCCTCTTAAAATTGGGGGGTGGGGTATTCCAATTCCAAGCCAGAAACTGTCAGATCCTCTATGTCCACCCAAGCCTGCCTCCAGCTATTGCATCCCCAAAAGCACAGCATACCTGGCATACCCTTAGTTATTTTGGTGTTCTGCAGCATCTCACTGGAAGCCTTCCAGCTTTGCTGAGAAGAAACTTGGAAACTGCTTTTAAAATTGGTTTTGAAACTGCCA
Source organism: Megaceryle maxima (assembly GCA_024605025.1). Classification (NCBI taxonomy): domain Eukaryota; kingdom Metazoa; phylum Chordata; class Aves; order Coraciiformes; family Cerylidae; genus Megaceryle; species Megaceryle maxima. The sequence continues at coordinate 8,603 of JANHGN010019812.1, read as the reverse complement.
GGCTAATGGCCCAGCAGACAGTCATTCTTCTCAAATAGTCAGAAGAAAGCCCAGAGTCTTGATTTCACACCCTGCTGCAATCAAGACAGGAGGACTCAAAGACCAGTTTTGTCCCCATTACATGTGACCCACCAAAGAAGTGGGGAGACTCAGCTCACAGTTGGATTGCTGGTGACCTGAACCCTCTGCTGCTATGCTCAATGCTGTTTCTACCCACCTGGCAAAGACTGAGATCAAAAACAGCAGCCAATCTTTCATAGCCCAGACAACCTTGAGCTGGAAGCTCCTTTCTATCACATTGGTCTATCACCGTTTGCACAGCACCCCAAGGATGTGCACACAAGAATACACACTACTGGGAAGTTGGAAGGTTCTTAATAAAATACCCTTAAAGATTTACCTTCAGTATTTGGGAGGACCTTTTAAAATGCTAAGAGGTTTATTTTTACCAGAGTAGAATTTGAGCCTTCTGCAACACCTAATTAGGTGTTACTGGCAAAGCAATCCAGTTATATCTGTGAGCATGTAGAAAGACAGCTTCCTGAAAACACTCCTCCCTTAGCAAATTCTGCTTCTAAATAGAATAAAATGGAATTAAGAGTTCAGACTATAAATCTTAACACACTAAAAGTTGACCATATAATCATGAGACCCTGTAATGAATAAAACCTAATTACAACAATTTACTGTAATGATTCATTTACATGAATCGTTAGAAGCAAGATTTATAACAGCTGCTATGTAATAAATGTCTTTCTTTTTACCTATTAGATTTGGATATTGAGCATTCATTTTGGGGAACTGACTCCAGATCCACACAAGAAGTTGTGATTTTACTTATTTATTTTATCTTTAATTAATGCTTTCCAAAAAAAAAAAAAAAAGCCAACAGTGGATAAAGAAAGTGTCAACATATTATTTTGCTTCAGAAGGAATAGAAGTAGTTTTCCCATTTGCTGGATAATAATTTTTTCTGCATGTACCACTCAGAGCTTAGAGGAACAGTCATTTCAGGCAGACAGGGTTTCTTCCTATGCTTTTATTCCTCCAGCCTGCCATCATAGAACTCCATTCATCTAATTCTGCCACAGTGCTGGCATCTGTTAAATAAGCATCCTTAGACATTTAAGGGTTAATTAAATGCTTATGAAGATCTTTACAGCCCCAGTACGGAAAGGAAACTAGAGTTTTAAGTGATTCAAACTATATTTAATTTTTGGGTTGAGTTTAGCCAAGTATCCTGCGAGGACAACGTGAAAAGTGCTTCATGTAGATGAAAGCTACCTTTGATATAATAAAGTTATAATTATGACCACATAAAATCAGAATAAGTGCTCCTTATCCAGTGGTAGTTGCCAGCTAGCCAGACCATTAGAAATCTAAAGTTTAATCTTCTTCCAATGCCTAGATAAAAGCACACCGATCCCTTTCAGTTTGACCTTAGACAAAGTACAGGACTTCACCAAACTTTCAGAAGTTCACTGGCAATAACTTGAAGGCAGGCAACAGAGAGGCAATGCATAACCAAATGAGGCCCCCAGATCACATCCTTACAGCACATTCTTTTCTCAAGAAAAGCAGCACCACCACGGATGCCAGCTGTAATGACACAGCACAGTGAGAAGTGTGCTTTGCCAAGCATGCGAGCCCTAAATCTGTCAGAAAAGACAACATATACTTTCAACATAAGTTTTTCTGACGGAACTCTAGCTAGGAAAGGAAGGGAACACTGTAATAACAGTAACAGGGACAAGACAGATGTCACAGATTAAACACCCTACTCTGCCATAGATAGAACTCTCCTCCTCACCCTAAAATGGAGGAAACTATTCTTCTAACCCATCAAGTGTTGCATGCACACATCCATTAACATAATATGAAGATAAGCAGAATTACAAAAATGAGAAAATTTTTAACAAATGCAGCATACGCTTCTTTATTAACAGACACCAGTTTACAAGGAGGATAGATGAAAGCTCATCTGAAGCTGAATGAAGAGGAATGGCCTAAACCAAATAAGCAATGTTGATGCAGTCCCCTTTCTTTCCCTGGGCTTTTAGGGATACATTCTCTGTCGTGCTTTCAGACTTGTACATATATATTAGACTTTTTTTAAAGCCATGTAATTGATTTATACCTTGATTTCATAGCACATCTGTAAGGGAGTGGACAAAATTTGAGCTGTGAGCATTGAGTCATTAATGTTAAAAGGCTGGGAAAAACATTAGGCAAATTACTCTTAGAGCTGCTGTGCTATATTTAGTCATTTGCCAATAGATGATACAACCCCTCTCATATGTATCACCTTCTCTAAGCAGGACTAAATGGTAGGCACCACTAAGATCCCCAGAATCAATACACAGTGTCAGTGCACACCTTAAATTTAAAGCCTGTTCTCACCAGATAATTGACTCAAAGGCCCCAAATAACATGAGCTAGCTAGCTAGCTTGGATCAAAGACAAACACAGTCTTCTGTATGGTGAGGGAGAGATAAACACATTTCAACATTCAGAAATAGACTGAAGTCTTCCTTGAAGGCCTGGGAACAATTCCATGAAATAATAGGTCCAAAACACTTGAGATTCAGAGAAACTGAGCTCATTTCACAACTGATAACTTCAGTTTCCTAAACCACAGAAATGACTCAGAACTGACTAAACAGAAGTTGTGCTTTAGCCTTATGCTGAACTGAACAATAGCTGACAAAATGCAATTCTGTTGCAGAGATCACCATTTACCCTACCAAGTAATAAATTCCCCTCATATATCACAGAGCTTTATTTATATAGAGTTTAAAAAGTTAAAAGTCAAGACACTGGTGTAGCACTGCAACTTAATGGTCCATACTTGTAAAGCACCTGTCAGTGATACCACACACTTAACCTCTTACTTCCAAAGTGATGGAATTATAACTGGGTGTGTGGGTGTGTGTGTGTAAAAATGCCACAGTGTAAAAACTTTTGACCCTGAGAACCCAAGTATAACCTTCAAGTATATTTGATATTGACCAAATGGTTTTCCATTGATCCATGCTCCTCCTGACTTCTCAGACTGTCTCAAGCCTTAATACAATGCATTTTAATTCATATATTTGATACAGACTTTGCCTACTTTCTGTTTATTATCCCCAAAGGCTATATAATCAGGGTCATGGCTGATGCATCAAGGGACATCTGTTGCAGGGATGGCTTTTAGGAAGTATAAATTCTCTGCATACAGCCATACCTCTACCTGTGCACTTGCTCTTCTATTGAATGTAGACAAATTTGTACCACAGATGTTAAGACAGAAGGCTTTGGGTTTCATTAGAGCACACCTTTCAGCAGACACTTCACAGACAGTTTGCCGTCACTATTTACTGCCTTTTTCACCAGTACATACATGTCAGCTACAACTAAATTCCTGCCTCCCTGGAAAATATGAAACAGTTTATTCATTTCACAGCATCACTTTGGGTATCATAAACAAGCTCTTCCTTTCTGCCTAGGAGAGAAAATAATTCATACAACTAAACTTTCCTAATACCTCCTCTAAGGTTGTTAAGAATGTATATTCTTCCCAACTAAGAATCATCCACAAATAACTTCGATAGCACAAAATGCACATTAGCAAAGTACCCAATAGAACAGAGATAGACAAGAATCATGATGACAAAAATTTACATCCATCTATCATTTAGTTATAAATTCCTTTTCTTGTGATGGGTCTGCAGAAAATAGTACAAGGTGTATTATACACAGAAGATGTTTCTAATACTGACTGTGTTTGCTTGCATTCCAACAGTAAGAAAAGACAAGGATAACAATTTCTAGAAAAATCTGTCCCTAGAATGAAACACATTTTGGCCTAAAATTTAGAGCAACATCCTCCCCATAATACCAAAAAAAAAAACAAACCACCTTATATTTTTAGGAAAATATAGTAGTTCCATCATATTTCTAGAAAGGGCCTTGAGAAACAGACTTTAACAGCTATAAATTGAAGGTCAAATTCTGAATTTGCAAAACATAACCAGTAAGCTTGGAAGGGTGTAACCTTAGTACTACTGTTACTCAGTACCAGTTCACACGAAAGACAATACAAACCACCAGCTCTCCATGTGGAACATTTGCTTACTGAAGACAAAAAATGCTTGCAAATGAACCTACAAAAAAAAAGAAAGAAAGAAAGAAGAAAAAAAAAAAAAAAAAACAAAAAAAAAAAAAAGCTGAAAAGAAAACAGGGAAATACTGCTAAGGAAACACGTGAAGATAACCTACTACACAGCCAAGTCTCACCCTAATGTCTAGCATCTGGAGCTTGTGCTGCACCTCAGAACAAGACTACTTTTGTCCTTGGAATGACCCTAGTTTGCCTCAATAACTTGAAGAAAGAAAAGAACTTCCTATGAATAGAGAAACTCCTCTCTGAAACTCAGCAAGTTCTCAGACATGCTCAGTTTTGATATCAAAGAGCAGTGTAGTTTTGGATTTGTTCCGTTTTGTTATTTGGTTGTGGATTTTTTTGAGCTTTGTGGTGTGTTTTGGGTTTGGTTTTTTTTTATATAAAATATTTTAAAATAACCAAACATGTAGAACTAATTTTGATGAGGGGAATAATGGAAAAATTAACACTACTCTTGTCAAAACTTTAACGTTGCCACTTGTGGAAAAAACCCATTGCAAAAGAGCCAGCTAGAGCATTCCTCGAGGAAGGTAAAATTCCTCTTGCAGCTTACAAGAAACAAGTGTATTGTCATAGGAGTGGATTAGCAATACCAGCTCCTGGTTACTAGCAGCAGGTGATAAATGTATCATTTCCAGGGCCAATGACCATGGACAAACAACAAGTTTTAGTGTACAACCAAGATATTCTCCAGGTGGCTTTGCTACAGAGCGCCATTTCCATACCAAGTCAAGCAAGTGCAATCCGAGCACATACTAGGCTTCTGAAAGACAACAAAATGCACCCATCATAGGAAATGGTAATTTTTAAAAACACAGATCTAACTTGGAAATCCAGATCCCATTTCCAGCAATAACAAGCACTTGAAATGTAAGGTTCGTGTCAAGTCAAAGGACTTAGAAATCCAAGTGCCATTTCATAGTGTGACACTATTACTGTTGTTAATAGGATACACGCTGCACTGTTCTATCTCTGAACTTTATTTCAAAATTCCCATTGTATGTTTCCTTTTCCCTGAGAAGGTACATAACAAATAGAATAAAGATATCAGAACAGCTAACTGAAAGACAGCAGATAAATTGATAGCATCTTTTAAAACGTGAACATATTCACGCATGGGATTGTGAAACTAATACTTTCTGCCCTTCCAGAGCCCTGAATTTCTTCATTAAATGTAATTCATTTCAAGCTTTTTTTTTTTTTTCCATAAAAAGAAATTAATTTTTTTTCCCCCCCCTTTTTTAAAATGCAAGCAAAAGCATCTGGGATGAAAATGAAAGACTAAGAGAAAGGAGAGGTTACTGGAAATGCTAGCAAATCTACAGATCCAAGAGAGCCTGGAGAGCACAAATGATGCCAGATTTTGCACGCTGACATCAATACCAGAATTGGTGTAAATTCTAACCCTGGTCTTCTAGCTACATACTTAAGTTATTTCACTTAAGAATAAACAATAAAAGGACTATTACTACCAATATAGCAAAAAACCCAACTTTTTGAATGTATTATATTTAATATACTACTTTTCTTCTGGACACAAAATAGGGTGTTCATATGTGACTTGTTTTAAGTACAGAGAGACTGGGAATAACAGCAGCACAGTTAATATGTACATCACAGGATCGAACTAGAGTTAAGTAGTCTTGAATGTTTATAAAATGTAATGCAAAAGACAAATAGCTCAGTAAACAGCAGTATTTAAAAAAAAAAAAAAAAAAAAGCAGCAGCACTCACAAGTAGCAATCAGAAAGAACAGAGATACAAGCGTCCTGGCAGGATGGGATTAGGTCTTAGAAATCCCTACATTCATACACTTCAGGAGAAAAAAAAAAAAAAGTTAGCTTGAAAGCAAATAGCTAACTGAAGGTAGCAATTATAATTTTGCTCTCCTTTTACTTACAGCTACTAACCCTCAAATCTTACTTCCCTGTTAAAAGCAGTGATGCAGAAGGAAAGATTCAAGAGCACTTCCAAGCAATAGGTGGCACACAGCTGGGCTGCCATCACAGCCAGAACTGTGTCGTTGCTTGGGCTCTGGTGCAGGCTATTTTGGCTACCGTGGGAGGATGCCCAGTTTCCTCTGAGGAAAAACAGGCTAAGGGACACTGCCTCTTTTGGTAGCTTTACTTCCTTAAGTTGCAGAAAAACACACATACAGCTTTTATTTTAATGTTGTTTTTCCTTTTCAGGGCTTTGTGTTTCTCTCATGGTCTCTGAATTCCCCACTACATTGCAATGCATACAATGAAAGCTACACCGAATAAAAAAAAAAAACCAAAAAAAAAAACCAAAAACACACACAACACAAACCAACAACAACCAACACACAACCCAAACACACACACAAAAACAACCCATGAACCAGTAAGACAAAACATGCCTCATCCCAACACTAGTTCCATTCCATAAGCTTTAGGATACTATTTCAAGACCTTACCCAGACCTTTCTGCTTGACACTTGCACAGATGTCAGTAAATGTGCAGCATTCCCATTTACACACTCCGTAAGTTGACTTGCTCGCATGCTCTGACACTGGATGCCAGGACGTGTCCACACCATTTCCCATTCACAGCAAAACAGTAATACCAGAATTAGCAGCTTTTCACAGATTGAGCATCTAAAATTCCTTACACTCAGGCTGCAAAGGATAAGAAAGGACACCCTTCCTGGATGGTTTTCTCCGACTTTTTTTCTTACAGAAAAACAAACACCACACACAGAAAAACAACCCACAACTTTTTAGCCTTCTAGCTGTGACATTAAGCCAGAATCAAACTTCCTTTCCAAACTCAGTATGCATAACTTCTCCAGTATCTAAACCATACTGAGATTTCCTTGAATACTGCCAGAGTATCACCTGAGCATATCTGAAGCAGGGTATGACTAAACTACAAACTGCGATGCCATCATCAACAAGCAGGGAACTGACAGGGGAGAGCCCTCAACACAAGCCTGTTGGCTAAGTAGCCCAAGTAGACTACATTACACAGCAGCATCTATTTTGTCCATAAGGCCCTATAGCCAGTGAGAAAAGCAAAAGAGAGGTACAACAGCAACAATAAAAAGGAAGGGGAACATGATTAATCTTACACCATTTAACCATTTTATTGTTTTCCCCCCATAAAGCCCAGATTTAGGGCACCATTAAAAAACAAAAAGCTTTATTCTTTTACCCTCCTTGCATACCAACATCCAGCTTTCCATTGGTATTTCTATCACCCAAAACCATGGGCCGAACTACAGATTTTCCTGTATGTTTGGGGGAAAATACATAATCTACATCAGGCTTTGAATGCCATTTTGACACATACTTGTGGTAATGTAGAATTAATTTCTTGATTCAGTTATTCTTAGCCAAACACCACAAAGATTCAGAACATCTGAAAGATAAAAGCAAGAAAAAATAACTTAAAGAAGGGAGAATTCAGTGTTAAAAGCCATAAATATGTAACAAGTACTCTACAGCCTTTCACCATAGTTTGAAATGCCAGGTATTTCCCTGAAAGGCACGTGCTGAGCAGACAGGGGATATGAAATATTTCTGGTTTTACGAACAAGTACCCCAACATTCTCACTTCAGGTGAAACAAGAACTTCATTCCATTAGAAAATACACAAGCAAATGCACTTGAGGGAGACGCTGGTGTTTTGGGCACATAGGGCCATTGGAATAAAGAAAAGGAGTATGAGAAAATGTAACAATCAGCCTCTGATTTGCTGAAGTGGAGAGAGGGAGAAAAGAATTCCCACTGAAACTCAGCACTTGCACTTCATAGACTGAAAACCTCAATTCATATCTACTGCCTCACCCACCTTTCTTTTGTGTAGGAAGCCAACATCTTGGTATCTTTGGCATATGCATTTCTTTCTGCGAGGAAAATAAAAACACAAACAAACATACAAAACAAACAAAAAAAACCCCAAAAAACAAAACTTTCTTCACAGTCTATCAGTCATCAAGCTGTCAAGATGACTAACATTCATATCACTATTGTCCTGTCAAATTAAAATATGAAAAATAACATTTAAAAAACTAATTGTGAAAGAGTATTCCCATCTGGAGAAAAAAATAAAAATAAATCGCAAGCTAAGTATGGAATTATATCCCTCCCGAATAATTGTAATACCTGGAATACTGTATTGGATCTGACTGAGCTGCATTTAATTTTCCCCATAGCAGCTCTCCCAGTGCTGTGCTTTGCACTGGGAGCTGGGCAGGTACTGGTAACACCCCTATGTTGTGGCTCCGGCCGGGCAGGGCTCGCACAGCACGAGGGCTGGTTTTCAACATTCCAGTAGGATGGGGGGAGAAAAGATCTTGGGAGGGGACACAACTGAGACAGCTGACCCAAAGTGACCAAAGGGATATTCCATACTATATGATGACAGTGGAACTATAAAAGCTAAGAAAAGGGGGGGGTGGGGGGGGGCCAGCAGT
>JANHGN010019811.1:56597-75387 GCA_024605025.1 Megaceryle maxima | reverse complement strand
AGGACCCCGCAAATGTAAACCCCGGGGAAATAAGTTGTTACACTTTTCTGCCCCTTTTTTTTCCTTTTTTTTTTTTTTTTTTCCCCCCCCCCCCCCCCATTCCTGCCTTACTCTCGTCTCCTCCATCCCCAAAGGAAGTTAAAGAAGCTTTTATAATGTGGATGATAGAGGCGGCTGATCTGCATAATGAAGCTGAAAACAGCCTGCTTGTGCTGAAGCTCCTCCTCTGCATGTTACATGCCAGCAGAGATTTGCTGCGAAACAGGAGGAGAGCTGCAATGCAGCATTTTCCTCTGGAACTTTGCAGCTGTATTACGGTTCCAAGCGCATCACGCAAAGACTTTTGTTTACAGTATTTAAATTCAATTTGAATGGTAGCTGCTAAAAGCCAGCAGATGAATCACGACGCGTCCACTAAGGCTTTCGTGCTCACCCACCCCAAGGCTGTTACGCTTAACTGAATTACTTCATGTTCTCTTACAATGAATTTTCCTATTGTTTTATGGTACTGCCTGCCTCTAATAATTACTGGTCCTTAATACTCTGCTAGAAACAAGATGCCTGGCTGAAAAAGTAGAGTCATAAAGGAGCTCAAAATACCAAAGAACAGAATCAATAAAGTAGGGATGACAAGGGCGGTAACCTCAGCCGGGGGAGAAAATTCAAGGAAAACTTCATATTGAAGTCATCTCCTATTTGCTTTCATATTCCATTTCTTCTTATTTCTCAATCACGTTCACAAATTCTCTGCTTCCAAAACTGCACAATGTCATTAGAAGGTCAGTGGGGATGGGCAGTGTCTCTCCTCCAGAAGTCAAAGCCAGCAAAACCTTTGGTAACTCATCCCAAGTAGTGAACAACTGCCTTTCCTCCTTCAAGTCCATGTTGCTTTAACTTGATCTGAGCTCAGTGAGGTAGGACATTACGAGGTCATTGCCAACATGTTATCCTGCATCTCAAGCCCCAGAGCACTGTTCTAATTTACTCATGAGTCTGAACTCCAGATAACCTGGAAAAAGTTAATGCCTCGGTCCAACTTCTCCCCTCCTCACCACAAAGGTATCAGTTTAGTGCACCAACAATTCCATTACAGGTTCAAAACATCCTGCAGTTGCAAGTGAGAACAATAACAGTGCTCTTAGATTGGTTCCCTGTGGAAATAGTCACCAAACCAGTCAACATAATTACCAGACTCCGGCAAAGAAAACTCCTGGATAAAAAAAATATATCAGTGACAATGATAAAATTTAGCTGATGAAGAACTCCAACAGAGCTCTGGGGGAAAACTATCCCAATACTCTCCGGCTTTTTTGATGTGGTATGAGGATAATTTGTATAGAAGAATCCTATTTGCACAAGGTTAATAATAAGAAACCTCAAAATTAGATTGCTGCTGTGTTTTTTTTTTAAAGAAATAACTTCCTACCTGCTGGATTTAACTGCTGATTTCAAGAAAGCCAGGATTTAACTCTCATCGACTACGACGCAGCCATTTCTCCCTGAGCCTGAAAGACACTTAACTTCCCACACCTGTGCACAAAACCAGAACAAAAGAGCTGCAACTGCACATCCACGTGTCCCCCGAAACACCTGATATCAACTGCACCTCACAGAAGGTCTCTGCGCGTTCAAAGTGACGGCGCGCGGCGTTAAAGCCGTTGCAAGCGGCTCTGACTGCCACAAAGGATAGGAGCCTCACACCCCTTCATCCCTCTCCTGCCCTTCCACTGGAGAAGGCAGGTTTTTGAGGGGATTCTTATTTGAATGCTCAGCTGCTGATTTCCTGCGACTGACTGAAGTCATCGATACGTGCACGCTGTGAATGTTAAACGGTGTCACGGCAGGAACGGGGATAGATTTCTCTACTAGCCGTGTACACACAGCCCAGAATAGCAGCCCCCTTCCCCCTGAAGCACCTACATGTTGCTGGATTGCAAATACTAAACAGCAGCAAGTTATTTATTGCCCAGTCAAGCCCTCTCACTCCTGAACATGACAAACTCTGCTACTTAGCCTGAACTGACTTCTGATGGAACAAAATTAATCACCGCATTTCTGCAAAGACTGTACAGATGTCCAGAGCATGGGCTCTTCCTAGATGGTTTATTCTTTTGCTGAGTAGAGTGCTGAACTGAATAATCCCTAAGCTGCTGACTGCTGAGCAGGTTTAGAAGGGGAAGGATCACTTTATGTTCCTATATGCTTCCCTAAGCATCTGCTCTCACCCACTGCTAGAGACAGAATATCAAGCTAGAAAGACCGTAGCCCAGCCTCCACCTTGTGATTATAATCACAGCACAGTTTTCATACCAGAATCTGCAGCTAATTTATGTCGGTCCATGCTGGAAAAAGAATGTATTGCAAGTTCCTTTACTCCCCCAGCTGACCCCCTTCCACCCCCTGGCCCTGCAGTCACACCACCAGCATGAGGGTAGGGTCTGCTGGTGGGGATACCTGCGAACCCCACTCCCAGGAAGCACAGGCCACACCTTTACAAAGCACAAACCCTTGCTTTGGCCCCAAGACCTTCTCACTGTTCCATGGACCTCCTCGCTGTTCCGTGGGCATGATTTTCTTCTTTCCCTGCAGTAATAGAGCTCACCTGAGCCCTAGAAACTTCCCACCTGAGCCCTAGAAACTTCCTTCAGCCCCACAAACCGTATCGCAGCAGGGGAAACATTAAGTTTCAGATGTATGGAAAAATACCCTAGACTTTGGGGAATAGCCACTTGGAGTTGGCTAAATGAACATAGACACCGCTCAAATACTGAGCGACTTTGAGTCTCACAAGACTGCTCGTTAATTGAAACTATTCAACAAATGTTTTCTGCAACCTCAATCCAGCCAAATGATTGTTTATAATCTTGGCCTGTGACTGCTGCTTTCAGGACAGGGAGAATTCTCTTCTCCTGTGCTCATTTGCATCTGAGCATCAGCCTTGCAAACAAGGGTATGTTGGTTATCAGAACATTCACAGGAAAGTGTTGGAAGGACAAATCCATACTTCCTTGAAATCATCCATGACCACTGATTTTATCCAAACAACTATTTCAACCCAGCCTTGAGCCTCAGTAACTACAGGGATAGGCAGCATGTAGTAACTGGGAAACGTTAGCACCTTGAGATAACCCTAATGCCAGCTGTTGTTAGTGGAAAAAGAAAATTCATGTAAAAATAAACCAAAACAACTCTTATGTTTCACTGCTTTGGGACCGTTTTACATGCTCTGCTTTGCCAGCAGCATAGTTGCTGGGATACAAGACTCAACACATGCATTAGTGAACTCTGACCTCGCTGGATACTGCTGTCATTAACTGCAGTGCTGGGCTTTTATCACAGAGGCCTTCCATAGTCAGCTCCACTGATAGAGAAGGACCCCACTGGCAACAAACCATTAAAGAAACTTTCTTCTCCACCTGTCTCACCAACCTTGAACCTGCAAAGTACGTAGGCTAGCGAAGAACACCAGAAAAGAAAGGACATGTGCATCCAAAGTGCTGGGCAGTTTAATTAGCATGGTCACAAGACCAAAAAAAAACCCCCTCAAACCCAATAATTATTCCATGCTCAAATGTTACTCCATCTTTATTCTTTTATGTTGTTGCAATTAAACTGGAGATTACTATTTAATTTCCTTAAATGGGATGGTATTTCATAGAAAATGGATGTCCTTCTGATCCCTGAGCTCCTTTCCAAGATGTAAAGTCTGTGTTAATAAACCAGTATTAAATTACCCTGCAGTAGTAATTACTCAGCCTCAGACCAAATCCATAAATGGCAATAAGGGAAGATTTCCACCTCCCCTTGCCTAGATATTAGTCCCTATTTTTAATATCTGCATTGCTGATTGGATTTAGGTTTTGTCTGGCTTGTCACTACTCCTAATTTGGTCAACTAAAGTTTGATCAAGAATAGGAAGGATGGGAAATGCAAGGGGAGAACAGCACATCCTGATCAAGCCAGAGGCAAATTCAAGAGGTCTTTATTCTAATTCTGCCGATGAAAATGCATAAAAGCAAAATTTAATCAAGTCAGCATCATCTAATACACAGGTACCAAGTCCAGCTGTGTAACCGAAGGCAGTAGCTTTCTTTAAGTGGTCAGCTACCTGGAAAAAGACTGACATTGTCAGTCTCTTTGACAGGAGAGAAGAGAACGATGCCCCTCTTTCAGAAACCTAAATAAATAACTAAATGCAGGCAAATACCACATAAGGGAAAGACGGCGTCAAAGGAGCAGGGTGCTTTGACAGGACAACGACACTCTTCTGACAATCCAAGTTTCTTTGTTTCCCTGTGAATTTCTAATGTTCGGTGATACCAAAGAAAACTCCCTAGCAAAAGCCTCGTGACTGCCTTAGAACTGTATCTTTCATTAACCTGTGCCAGGGCACGGATGTGCCAGACCTTTAATTCTTCAGTGCAAAGGAATAAAGATATACCTCACGCAGTGCTGCTCCATCACCTAGCCAGGAACAGCCAGTTCTACAGCACAGTGCAGGCCAAATCACAATAACAATTCACGCTTCTAATCCTTCAACAGTCACAAATTTCAGGGAGTAAAAATAACACACTCGAGATGCATTAAAGGCTCATTAAAATTAATGAGAATGATGCGATCCTTACAAAAAGTACAGCATTGTCTAGTGAAGGAACTGTTTAGTCTCACAAGTGAACTGAGAGTGTTAAGAAGTCTGGTGGTACCAGATAAAATACATGACAAAGCTGTGTAGAAAAATACACGTGGGCCACCTGGAAGAAGAAAATCACTTTTCTGTCAGCTCTATTTTATCACAGATATTCCTACTGTTTCCACATATATCAAGAGCAATTTTCACAAGCCCAGGGTTTTGTCATTGTATTTTTAATTTTTTTTCCCCCCTCTCTTTCATGCAGCACAATCCCTCCTCTGTGTTTCATGGCCTAATTTTACCTCCTCACCCTTGAAAGTCTGTGTTCATTACCAGGCAAGATAGTGGCAAAGAGTAACAAAAGTAGCAGGCTACAGTTCTCATATTTGGATGTAGATATCGACAACTTTCACTCTGCTCCAATTCTCAATAGTATTTAAAGCCCCCCGATCCAAGACCTGGTAAAGAACAGCACAAGTGAATGAATTTCTCAAGGGAAAAATGCAAGCTCAAAAAAAGGAGGTTCCAGAACTGTGAGCAGCATCTAAACAGCAAAAAAGGAGAGTTGATTTATATTTAAAATGTTGACTATGAGCAGAGATCTTTAGAGATCCTCCACAGAATTAATGTGAGCTCGTGGTTTTGGCAAAAGCGAACACGTTCTGGAGCTCGCCAGAGTCATTCAGACACCTGGTTCCTTGCTTATGGTCCTGCTGCAGTTTGGAAAACTACTGCAGTAAAACAGCAGGGAAGAGAGTGGAGTCTGGGGTCAAGAGGAGAATATGGGGTCAGACCCTGCTGGGAGCAGCGAGATGCTGTGGGTCCATCAGGTCACCTCTCTGCTTCCTCTCCCACCATCTGTGGGGTCTCAAGCTGGGGCATTCACAGAGGCAAGGACCTTCTCTTGCACTCATTGCTGGCTGGATTAGTTCAGATGATGCATCCTGGCTTGGATCAGCACTGGTGTGGCTAGCAGGACTAGGGCAGGGATTGTTCCTCTGGACTGGGCACTGGGGAGGCTGCCCCTCAAATCCTGGGTTCAGCTGTGGGCCCCTCATTCCAAGACAGACCTTAAGAGGCTGGAGTGTGGCCAGAGAAGGACAACAGAGGTGAAGAAGGGTCTGGGGCACAAGTGTGGTGCTGAGGGGCGTAGCTTAGTGGTGCCCTGGCAGTGCTGGGGCAACAGTTGAACTCGATGATCTTAAAGGTCTTTTCCAACCTGAATGATTCTATGGTGCCATCTCAGACAAGGCCTCAAGGTACTAATTACTGTGAAAAGTGGTAAATGGACAAAGATTCAAATTAATCAGTGCTTAACAGGATGAGGATTTACCACAAAGAGTTGTCTTCTAATAAATATAAACCACACCAGTATGAGTGAGAGTCTGGCTGTTTACTGCAGTTCCTTAATGGCAATAAAACAATATTAAACCTGAGTGAAGTCCTGTTAATTTGTGATACAGTGAGAACATTAATGATGTTTATAAAAGAGGTAAAAGAACAGTAATTAATTTGGGGAAAAAAACCCAACAAACATGTAGAAATATGAAAAAAATAAATTGTCTGTAGAAAGGATTGAAAGGTTTTAAGCATTGCAGTGACCTATCCCACGTGTTTTACCTACAGCAGGTCTGAAGTAATTGCAGAACCTCAGGTCAGTCTACAGCCAGATGAATCCCCTCTCTCCTTTGAGTCATGCAAGTGTCACAAGAGATTTACACCCTAAGGTGATGCCTCGATGAGAGTCCCACCATATAGCTGGTGTCAACTCACCCGATGGGAAGGACCATCAATAATCAGATGCCCAAAAGAGAAGCGTAACGTTGAATGGATCGAGCACAAAAGAGCTTCAGTAACAACCACTCAAAACATCAGAAAACCTGAGAGAAATGAAAAGGAGGAGAAGAAAAAAAAAGCCCAAAACCCAACAGCAGCAAGTAAGGTTTGTTCAAAGCCAAATGGAAAATTACTAGATTCAGCAGTTGTCTTACTAGGATATTAGATTTGATATTGAATTTCAACAGCTGCATTATCCTTCGTGTCCTGATAACAGCATAATGAAAAAAAAAATTAGGAAAAAATCCAAACATAAAGAAAATGCTACATGATTATTATTAAATTCCATAGGGAAAGAAAGAATGATATACCATTCTTATTTTCAGTCTTCCTGACATTTCAGTTCCCGCTCTCTTGTATTCAGTTACCTTAACCAAAAGCAAAAAGTTAGCTACTTTAAAAGATTAAAGTAAAATACACTAGCCAGTTTCTGTGCAGGAAAACAGGTCACAGAATGCAATCCCAGCCCACTAAATCTGCTTAATGCAGACACATTCCTTTCCCACTTTGAATCAATACCAAGATTTTCAGGACATATGCAATGTTCTGCTCCTGAATAAATGTCCTTGTGTCAGTAACGCTGAGCTCCTATTGTTTCAAGAAAGTCATGAAAGATATAAAAGATATTGAGTTTGCAGGACCAGGGCCAAACTGCCTATATGGATATAAAACATGAAATCACATTATATACATAATGAAGACAGATGCAGACAACTAAAAACCCTGCAAGAAAAGAAGAAAAATCAATTATTTTCTCTAATCCCTGCAATTTTAGTGTAGAAGTTTCTATCTTCCCAGAAGAATGCAAATGACAGTGCTTTTTTACCTTGACAGCTATCCTTAAAACACTGGGTTTTTTTCTTTCAGATGCTAAGGATGAAGGGGAGAAAGGATGGTGCTACGCATCATTTTGATATTTTTCTCTATTTCTTACTTAACTCATCTTTAAATGAGGAGTTTGCAACAACAGCAGCAAAAGCAAAATCATCTTGGGGACGTCATTTTTCCTTCTTCAGAATTAGATTGGAGGTTAAAACTAATGGTCTGAAATACCTCTTATTGCCACACAGTAACAAAAAATGCTCCTTTTTTTTCTCTTTTTTTCTCTTTTTTTTTTTTTTTCAAAGGAGCCTATGTAGTCCGGGGTAGAACATCCAACAGTCACACACAGATGGTAAGCAGCACCATCATTAACAGTTGCATCACCCACAAGCCACAGCTCTAGGGCTGGGATTGACCAAAATCAGTGCACAGAGCAGTAAAAATGCTGCGGGGCAGGGAAGGAGTAAATCGCAGAACCACAGACTGGTTTGGGGTTGGAAGGGACCTTCAAAGCTCTTCCAGTCCAACCTCCCCACAGGGAGCCGGGACATCTGCAACTGGAGCAGGGTGCTCAGAGCCCTGGCCAACCTCCCCTGGGATGGTGCCAGGGATGGGGCAGCGACTACCTCCTGCCTCCTCCTCACTTGGGAGCTCTTCTGCAGCCCTAACATAGTCACCTGTGTGAGGGGTGGAGGCCCTGCAGGTCTTGCAGCTGGTAGAGGAGGCTCCCCAATGTGGATGTGCTCCGAGAAATCATCCCTAGGAAGATGACCAGCACTTGAGACCCCAGGCTGACAAATCAGGCTGCCTTTCGCCGGTCTGCACGTGGAGATATCTTCATCTGTCAGTCCCATAATTTTGGCTTCCTTGACTGCACAGTGGCCTGCTGTCAATAAAAAGAGTGGAGAAAAATCCCAACCTAGACCAGACAATAACTCAGTTTAAGGTATTTCCTTGGAAAGAGTCGCCCTTAAGCCATGGAGAAACTTGTACCTGTGCCTCCTCCTTCAATCTAGAGGCTACTTACTGTACCTGCCTTATCTTGACAGGCAGCTAAGGCAATCCTGATTTTAGGAATCAATGGCTTAGAAGGAAGGACTCAACTGTGCACATGCTTTCCCTTGAGTTATCTGAATTGCTGACCTAAGTATGTGGCAACAAAGATGCTCTTGAAGAAGTAGGCTCTGATACCTCAGCTGTATTAACACAGCACATGCAGTGGGTGACATTATTCTTAAAAGGCCCTCAAGGAACCAAGCACTTAGAGAAATGAAGTGACATAGCCTGGCTCTCGTTCAAGTGCTTAATCTGAGGAGCCCATGGCCTTGCATTTTTCTATCTGTCCTGCTTAAACAGCAGAGAAGGTCAGCAGTGTTGCACAAGGTTCAGTAAGGAAATCAATGTTTGCCTTTTTGGTGCCAACAGACAGAGGAATAGGGCAAAACCACCTCTGGTTCTAACATCTTATTAGGACTGCAAATAAAACAAAAGACAATGAACATACTTGAAGTGATTCTGTGGCACGCAGACTTTATTTCTGACTTCACTGAGTGTTTAATATGCACTGGTTGCTCTGCTGATAAAAAATGCCTAACGTGAGTATCACTGCACTATGAAGTGTTGCTAGGACTATGTAAATTCACCTTTTCTAATTATTTCTCAAGTCGCTGACTGAGAATGTGCATCTTTTACCATGTGGGGGGTTAACTTAGTCAAAGAGGCACTACCAGCTCGCAAACGGGTGTTAACCACCCAGGAGCTGACCTACAGGGAGACCATCTGACCTCTTCGTGGCTTCCTTCCTGACCATGATTTAAAAAGTCAGAAACTACTTCTCTGCAGCATTTCCTGGCCATCCTATTAAACAGAGGAAAGGCAATAACCATTCAGGAGGTTTATGCCTCTCCCTAGTTTCTCCAAATCGCTTACAGTAGAAGTTAAGCACAAGACCCGTGTCACAGCAGCAGATGAATGTGAAGGAATGAAATGCATGATTTAAATATATATCAATGCTTCCTACAGGTGCTGAGAAACAAATGATGACTTGATTTGTTGAGCACTGCCTATGGGGGGGACGCCTCCAATGCCCATCTCAGTACTGCTGCAGGAGGTTTGTCATTCTACAAAACCATTCTCATCCCACCTTCCCTCCCCAGTCTGAAGGGATCAAGTGCAGGTGAGGACAGGAGAGAGCAAATACACAAGTCAAATGCTCACTATCTATTTATGAAAGTGAAAGCAGAGAGCTTTTAACATCACCAGGCCAAACTTTTATGCCTGCCATCCGTCAGGAATGGATGAAGAGGAGGAGACAGACCGAGTATGAGGTTTAGGTTGGACATTAGGAAAAACTTTTTCACTGAAAGGGTTGTTAAGCAGTGGCCCAGGCTTCCCAGGGAGGTGGTGGAGTCACTGTCCCTGGAGGAGTTTAAAAGACTTGTAGATGAGGGACATAGTTTAGTGGTGGGATTGGCAGTGCTGGGTGAATGGTTGGACTCGATCTTAAAGGTCTTTTCCAACCCAAATGGTTCTATGATCAACCCTAAAAATAACAACTGGCACAATCTTCCCCTGTTCTTAAGGGAAGGTACCTGTATCCCACCTGGGTGAGATACCTGTGCTTACAGGCACCTCAACCCCCAAATTAGGAGGCCTCTGTCATAAAAGCCGCACTGTGGAAGAGACGGGAGAAGAGCCTGGGCTCCGATACCCAGCCACACACCCTACCACAAAAGCCAAAGGGGTGAGATGACACTCAGCATGAAGATTTCCTTTAATTATCTTCCTACAAATTAGTACCTCTGTCTCTCAGAACCCCTCAACATAACTGCTTTCATTGGACTCTAATTTCAGGTGTGTGGCTGCAGCTCTCTATGACATTTCTTCCAGATATGAAGAAGGCTGTAGAAAGGAGTCATATCAGACTGTGAGGGGGAAAAAAAAGTGTCTGTCTTGTATTATTTCCTGGGAGTATTTGTATTATTAATAAGAATAATAATGGTAATCATCATAGGGGATATGTGCACTGCTATTTATTTCATCTGAATGGTCTACTACGGTTTTCTCAAGCCTGCCAATATAACATTCAAAGAGCCAGTTCAATTACTGACATATTTTTTTCTATTAAATTAGAAGCAATGTACTTCTCAAAGAAATCATCTATTATTTACAAGTAAAAGGCAAAGAAACATCTAACCCACAACATCTTTACAAAATCTTACAGCTCGGCTGCTAGGCTGTGAACAGACCCATGTTAACGGGCTCATTCGGTAACAAATTACTCAAAGGTAGAACAGCAACAACAGTAGATGTTAAACTATTTCCATGAAATCACAAACCCAAAACGCTCATGAGAAAACATTGGACATGGAAGGGAAGATTTCCCTACTGATCTGCATCACCAGAATGTCTGGTTTGGGATTAAAGTGTGGCCCATTGCCTACCCCCCCGCCTCAAATTCTTGCTGTAGCGTGATGGAGAAGGTGGTCTGGTATTTATTGACTCCTAATATAATATGCTACGTATATAAGAGGCAACAATCAATATGTGCCTCACGGTGAGAGGACAGCAATTTCAGCCCTGTTTTATAGGGGGGAAAAAAAAAAAAAAAAACAGGAAAAAATCTATAAATCTTTTTGGCACCAAAGACCCAATGCTAAAGGCTTTTGTCACTGATATTAACCTAAGTTTAGGCCCATTCTAACATATCCTGCTCAATAAAGCCCCCAAGGTTAAGGGGGTTTATTGAAACTGTTAATTTTCATTCACAGGAAGAAACTGAGCCAATTTCTTGGAGTCTGACCAAATCCAATGATTATGAGACAGTTCCTGGAAAAAGCCTGGGTGTAGCAGTATGCTGTGGGAGGGAAGATCAGCCCCAAAGACTCCCATTTGTCTCTAAACACTTCATCCTTCAAACAGCAAATGTGAAAACTAAGAAAGGGAAGCCTGGAAGAGGCCTCCAGGCTTCATCTGGTTCATCTTGGCCTACGAGTCCTCGCACTGCTTCTGACAGATGGCTTCCTCATCTCTTACAGTCTTCTCATGACAAGTTCTTACAGGTTCTCAAGAAAGCTGCTTCCCAGGCTTGGCTATCCTTACTGTTTTCCTTTGAGTCCTAATTGAAGTCTCCTTCTCTGTAACTTAAAATCATTACTTCTTGCCTTACCCATACAGGAAAAGCCAACTGGAACCCTAACCCCTCATAAGAAGTTGTGGGGTTTTTTGGGTTTTTTTTGTTTGGTTAGCTTTTGTTTGGGGTTTTTTGTGGGTTTTTTGGTTTGTTTTCTTTTTTTTTTTTTTTTCTTTCCATATTTGAAGACATAAGTGAATCACAGATTATTCTCCAGAGATCATATTTTCTTGACATCAGAACAGACACTTTCTGGAGAACATCTTCCCTGCTCTCCATTAAAGTCTATCTCGTCAGTCAACACCTTTTTCAAACACACCATGACCAAAACTTCCACCACACTGGTCATCTTGTAAGACAGATGTCTAGCAGATAGGATTTCTACATCCCAGCACATCTGCATGTTCTGGCAACAGCAGGTATCTTGTTGACTCAAGCACTTTGCCTCCACTATATCCCGTGGGTCCTTTTCTATAGATGTTCTTTCCCTTGCATTTATGCAGCTGATGATAAACACCAAAAAGTAGAATTTTCCAAATGGAATTGTATCTTACTTTTTCCCCCAGCTCATATCACTTCTAATTCATTCTCCCAGGATGTTTCCCACCTCGATGTCACCTGTAGATTTAATAAATATACTTTTCATTCCATTAGCCACATAACGAATCAAAACATCAAGCAAGTTGAAACTGAGGATGGGAACAAAACCACCTCTCAAACCAACACAAAACACAATGTTCTAACTTGAAAACAAATGACGCTCAGCACAATTTTTCAGTGTTTACACCAGAATGTGAATCTGTAGCTTACTCTTTAAATATCACGCCAGTCAACAGCAGAAGCTCGAGTTTTGAAAGTTGAGACTTTGAATATCTAGATTTTTCTCTCTCCCCAGAATGCTTGTCACTTCAGTAGGAAGATATTAGACTGATCTGATGCACTTTATTCCCAACAACCTTCCATGACGACTGCATTGCACCTCATTAATTTCTAGGTACTTGCAAATGGTTATTATAATAATTTCCTGTTTCACCAGGAATTGAAATGATGTTGATTTTTAATTCACAAGCTCCTCCCTTCCCCCTTTTAAAACCAGAAATCTTATTTGTCATTTCCCAGACTTCCAAAACCTCAACCACTATGTGAGATTTCAAAGGTAGCCTTTCACTCTTTGGAAATTGTCTCATCTTGCTTTTTAGGGAGCTTGGGATAAATGTTCGATATTTTCAAACTGGAAACTTGTACTTTCCTTATGTCCCAGAACTGCTTCTGATTTATCGTCCTCTTCTGTTAATTGTTATTAATAATTTGAGTATGGTCTTTTTTTGGTGAGAACTAAAATAAGGAAGCCCAGAATTTCAGACTCCATCACATTTGAGAAGTGATGAACTACCCTGGGTAGTTTTCACCTGTGACCTCAGAGTAACTTTTTTAAAGGTCTGGTTTTTCTCTTGAGCTCCACTTTCCTGAGACTTATTTTTCTACAAAATCTTATCAGCTAGCTTGTTGAGATGACAATGTTCTCCATGCCTTACCTCTGCAGGTTGCTTCAGGTTGTTTGTACAGGAGTGCATCATAAATCACCAAGAAATACTGACATAAGAAATACTAGGACTTTGTTATAATGTTTTGCCAGTGAGAAAAGTGGCTCCCCCCCAATGGACAAGAAAATGCTTCCTGGTTCAAGAAAAAAAAAAAAAAAAAGGTCTACTTTTTATGCTATATAAAACTACATTCAATGTTTCTAACCACTGTGTTACAACGAGCAGGAAACCAGCAGAATAAAGGATCATTTCAGCAGAGATCACTTGTTTAGACAGAAATGGGTAAGAGATCATTTAGTAAGGACTTGTTTGTTTAGAAACAACTGTCCTCACTCTCTCTTTTTCTTTGCCCACCTTTGCAGACATCCTGCATTTTTAGAAGGTTAAGGAACAGATACGGAGAGGCATAAAAGCAGCTTTACCCATAGCAAGAAGATACCACATGAAGAGCCAGAGCTAAAAATGGACTCAAGCAATCAAACGTATTCCCTTCCACAACTCGGGAACACAGGTACCCTGCATCAGTCCCTTTCACGGTGTCATCTCCACAGCTCCCAAACAGAGCAAGCAAACACCAACCAACCAACTCAGGCTGTTGGTACAGGCGCACAGAAATCCACCCCAGGAATTCTGCAGCATTTCAAGGTCAGTCTCCGTGGCAAGGGCAGGAGATTTCCGCAGCAAACGTTCGTCATTCCTGCGGCTGTAATAACGCTGCCATCTGCAGCCCCACACCCCCCGAGTCCCCAGTCGGCTCAGAGCTGGAGGAGCCAGAGCTTTGCCTGATTCCACGGTCACACACTCACCCGGCGCTGCCCAGTTTATTTAACTCTTTCTCAGGCTTTGCTGATGAAACATGGACAAAAAAACAACCCCCAAAACCAAAAAACAGGACAAAACAAACCAACAAACCAGCAAACTAGCAAAGAAACAAACAAAACCCACAAAAAACCCCTCCAAAACAAACAAAAAAACAAAGAAAACACCAAAATAAAACCAAAGAATCCCAAACAAACAAAACAAACCCACAAACAAAACCAAAACCAACCAACCAATCAAACAAACCCCACAAAAAAATAAAAAAAAAAACCACAAAAAAACTCCAAATCAACAACAACAAAAAAGCCCAAAAACCACAAACCAAACCCAACCCCAAACCAAACAAACAAAACACAAAAACCCCCCACAAAAAACCAGCACACAAATGCAGGAGAGCTGAGCAGGGGAGAGGAGTTCTCACCAGTCCAGCCACTGCCGAGCACTGGGGGGATAGAGGGGAAGTGGGGGGTGGCAGGGCCGTGTCCCCACCGCCCAGAGCAAGCATCTAGAGATGGGGGAGAAGCTGCTGGGTCCCAGGGCCTGCTGAAGACAAGACTTTGAGTTGCTACCCAGACAATCCCGTGCTGCCAGGTTCAGGCTCCTGTGACATAGCACAACAGAGAGAGAGAAACAAACCAGCACTACAGCAACATCTCTTGTTTCCCAAATTCTGGCATTTCTCTTAAGAAAAAATAATAAAAAAAGGTATTATGTTCTGATCAAATCTCTTCACTTGTATTTCTAAGCCCTCAAGCAAGCACAGACTACTTCAGCTTTACTTCTAGTGCAACGTGCCATCCTGAAGCCTGGAGCTGGAAAGTTTGCCTGCCTCCCTGCAGAGCTTGAGCAGCAGCACGTAGGTTTTGCATAATCTCACCCCAGAGCACTTTCAGTCCAGGTCCACAGAGGAGAGTGATCCCACAGCTTGCCACAAGCTGGTGGTGTGAGAATTAGAAGGGGGTACAAGGTACCTAGGAGGTGGAGGTACAAGGCTACCATCCAAAGCAACAGCCAGCTCAACCTTCCTTGAAAATTGGGTGGGTGCAGAGAGGGATGTGGCTGAGGGGTGGGAGTTTTATCACATGGACATTCATGAGACGCCAAGAAAGTCAGCACAAAGCTCAAGATCTGTCCCTTCTCAGGACATCGTTCAAAGTGAGCAAGTCTGTCCATTTGGCTGGGAGCAGCTCACTGCATCATTCGGTGTTCACTCCAATTTCATAGAATCACAGGCTGGTTTGGGTGGGAAGGGACCTTTAAATGTCATCAGCCAACCTCCCCTGGGATGGTGCCAGGGATGGGGCAGCCACCACCTCTCTGGGCAGCCACAGCCAGGCTCTCGCCACCTTCAGTGTCAAAAATGTCTGCCTTCTCTCCAGTCTCAATCTCCCTCTTTTAGTTTAACCCATCACCCCTTGTCCTGTCCCAACAGGCCCTGCTCAAAAGTCTGTCCCCATCTTTCTGACAGGCCTCTTGAAGTCCTAAAAGGCCCCCAGAAGGTCTCCCCAGAGCCTTCTCCTCTGCAGGCTGAACCCCCCCAGCTCTCCCAGCAGAGGGGTTCCAGCCCCCCCAGCACTGCTGGGGCTCCTCTGGCCCCACTCCAACAAGTCCATATCATTCTTGTGCTGAGAGCTCCAAAGCTTCTTCCACTGCTTCCACACTTGCACTATTCAGAACAAAACCTTCTGTGTGACTGGAGAAACCTCCTGGCTGCCATTGCCATGGCAAGCACAGAAGTGCAGGAGGACAAGCAGGGGAGCAAGGGAAGCCTTCTGGCTTCCCAGTCAGTGCTTCTTCAGAGCGTTGCTTTAGGCTTGGCTGGGGTTTTAATGTAGGCAGGTATTTCAAGTTTCACTGCACGGAAAAGTTTATTCTAATAAAAGCTCTTAAATATCACAAAGCAAATGCCATTCAGGACAAAACTTCCATCAAATTCAGCTCCGATATGCAACAAGACAAGACCTGGGCTAAGTGGATGCATTTTCACATACCTCTAGATTTGCTTTAGTGGGGGAATATTCTTTTCTTTTCAACTCAGTGACAGTTCCTGAAATAGCATATGCTGGTAGTAAATTCTCCTGAATTATCATAGCAGCTATTGCAACTGATCAATTTAATTTTGACTGATATGTTAAAGTGATTATAGAGGGATTAGGCTCTTGAATGTAATTGAATTTCAATAGAATCGTGGCACTTAGTTCCTTTCAATATGTGGAAGATTCCAGACCTCAAAACTAAATATTAAAGCTGCATTAAAAAAAAAAAAAAGATAGCTACAAATAATTTCCAAACTACCCCTCATTTCAGTTCAGAAATTTCTCTCAAATGTGCATTGTTTTTCACCGTGTAAAAAATATGACATTCAAAAAAGGAAATCCTAAGGAACCTGGGAAGATTTTCTTCTTGAATACGATTAATGAAACATTTGTTTAGTGGAATATACATAGGCCATCAATTTTCACATATCTGATTTAAAAAAAAAAAAAAATCTGGCCTGCTAATGAAAAATTAACAGATACCTGATCTTAAATGAATGTAAAGGTATGATTAAATATTGAATGATTACCATAATATACCTTCCTAGGTTTGTAGATGTCTCAGAGCTTTCCTTTCCTACCACGTGAGCTGATGCAGATTAAGACGGGTTTTTTGGCACTTAAGAAAATTGAAAATAATTAATCTGTAATGGCATTGATGGAAAAAGTGTTCAAAATGTCAATAAAAGTGCTGCTTTAACAGTACTTCAAATATTCTACTTACGCAACTTAAGAGACACATTATCTGCCAGACTACACACTTTTCCATTAAGATCTATGAAAATCTGCAGGTGTTTAATTACCTGCTCTCCCATTGTTCCCTGGCTGCAAGCAGGAGTAGTTTGAACACTACCCTCTAAAAATTAATGTGCAATTTAACATAACGGTTATGCAGATGAAAGGAAAACTTTCCCTGGTTTCTATTTGGCATGAAAAGTCCCACACAAATAAACCAGAACTGGCTTTTTGCCAGAAAGAGTTGTTTAAATATTTTCCTTAATTGCAAAATATTTCTGACTTCTAAGAAGGGTTAAGCAGCACGGTTGCAATAACCAACAGAAGACCATAAAAATCTGGAAAAATACTATAAGGAAAATTACATCTCATGAGAACTGTTGAAATACAGGCTCCTCTTCTCAGAAAGAAAGCGACTGCACGACCAGAGAAGGGCAGCGGAGCTGGGGAAGGGGCTGGAGCACAAGTCTGGTGAGGAGCAGCTGAGGGACCTGGGCTTGTTCAGCCTGGAGCAAAGGAGGCTCAGGGGAGACCACCTGACTTTCAACAGCTCCCTGACATCACGCAGCAGACGTCCCATACGTGAAAATTACCTTCCAGCTCTCAAGACAGCCATGGCCACCAGAGGCAGATCATTCCCAAGCCTGTACTAAAAAGATGGATGAGATCAACTGCTCTTGTAGCCTCTTAGGCCTTCTAATCAAAGTCCTTCTTTCCCTGTGCAGAGGGCACAACATCCCATCAACCTCATTACATTTAATGTTGCTAACTAAAGTCTTATGGAAGTTATGGAACTGTAGAAGCCCTACTTGTCTTGTTTGGAGGCAAATTTAGGCTTGTGCTGTCTATGCTCCAAACCAACCAAAAAAACCACCTGGAATCTGTACAGTCCTGTTAGCAGAACCCAGACCAATACACTCTGTAACAAACTCCAGAACACGAGCAAAGATACTCCCCACTCTGGGTTACAACCATGTAGTTATTAAGCTCCTTGACCTGGATGTGGCAGAGTCTTTGCCATCCAGGGCTGGACATCACCCTCAGTCCTGAAGAGAGCAAGTCCCAGGCTTCCCCACAGTGTATCCAGCAGCGTGTGGATGCTGGGCGAGGCAGCAGCAAAAACCTCACAGTGGGAATTTCCTCCCTCTTTATACCTGCTGCTGTTTCACCACCAACCCTGACCAGCTGAAGAGACATCGTTTCAGAGGAGGCTGCCAGTGTGCTGATTTTGCTGAAGTGACTCAGTTTATGTAATCCTAATCTTTTTGCAAAGCTAAAAATACAAAACAAGGAACGGAAGGGAGGAGGTGAGGGAATCGTATCGAGAGCTTTAAATAAATAGAATAGAACTGAGAGCAACACTTGTATCTAGTAGCTGGAAGGACCTTTTGGAGCGTGAGAGAGAAAGAGAGAGACAAAGATTTAAATCCAATTCTTTTCTTTTCCTATTATGCAGGGCCGCAGCATCAACAACCAGCAATTGAGAGAAGGGATACATCATTAAACTTATTTATAGCATTAACTACTTTGCATTCATCCACAGAAGTGAAACTGTAAAAAGAAGATGGGGGGGAAAAAAAAAAGAAAAAAAAAAAATCATAAAGGGAGTGTGTGGTTCTTTCATTAGCTTGTCTGTAATGTTGGATTGGTCCATAAATTAATGTGTAAAAGAGGACAGGGAAAAAAAGAATTCAAAGCTTTGCCATTGTAATTACAGCTCTTTAAATATCAAAAGACACAAAGAAAGATTCCTTTTGAAAGGAGTACCGATCCTCTTGGCAAGCCACTATTAAATACTTGCATAAATCTACAGTCTGCATCCTACAAGCTGAGGTGACATTGCTATCATGGCCAACAGGTCTTTTCATGGCACACTTTGGTCTTCTTTATATGTTTTGTCAGGACACCTTGATGAGTTGAGACACCTTCCTCCTTGCCAGGGGTGAAGGGTGAGGAAGTAGCAACTGGAAAGCCAGAGAGAAAACCTCTGTCAGCTAATTGACTCGGGCTGTTCCAGACAGAGACTCCAAAAGTCTCTTTGGTACAACCAGCCACCCGGGTGGACTTCCATCATGGCTTTACCAGTAGCTCCTCCACAGCACAGCCAATGGGAATGAGCTGGGCTACAAGAGGGAAACAGGGAAGGACCATCTGTATTGGATCTGCTTGAGCTGGAGCTCATGTTCCCCACAGCAGCCCCCCCAGTGCTGTGCTTTGCACTGGGAGCTGGAAAGGG